>OX578142.1:91360721-91619200 GCA_951213105.1 Amaurobius ferox | reverse complement strand
ATATATATATATATATATATATTATATATATATATATATATATATATATTCATTGCATTCTATAAGGAAAGCCATGTGTTGCGCCCAACAGATTTTTACTTTCTTTATATACATAGTAAAATGTGATGTCGACAGCACATATAATGCAATGAATTTACTTCTTTCACGGTTAAAAATGAAGAGATCCACGGCACAGTGTTTGTAATGTTGAATTGTACATGTAGTTCTTTTCCGGATGACAACATGTAAAGCTATTTCGTACCCAATTAACTTAAATTTAATGTAACGCTGAATTACCAATTTCCAATATTGATAGCCATCCTCAATAAGCAATATAGTCCATATGTTAAAATATTTTAATAATAAATGCATCGATTAGGTATCATTTTCTTTAACTTGGCGTCATTTTTGCAATTTTGACGATATTTTTGTCAATCTGAGTCTAAATATTGCCAAGTTAGCGATATTTCGCTAGATTATTCATCAAGTTCGCCATATGTATCATTAAGTGTTAGAAATAAACGGAAAGAAGGGCATTTCTTTTATACTAGAAGGTATGCAGGCATATGACGGAATTAAAAATTACAAAGCATTGACTCGGATGCCGCTGTGGGATTGCCAGCCATACACAAGGCACTGGTGTAGACAACATATACTACTAAGTCCGCTGCGTGTTTGCAAACAATTGGAAATATCAGTTCAAGAAATCACATGCAGATGCTTGATAGTGCATTCTGACTACGGCGTACTCAGACACCTGGCTGGTTTAGATATTATTCAGTTTTTGAGTTTGTTTTATAAATTTGTATAGTTCAAATTATGTCCGTCCAGTATTAAATTTTAACCATGTACACAATCACCTGAATTGATGGTAAGGCTATATTCTCTTGTTTCATTAGCCTTCTTGATTGATGTGTGTGTTGTGTGGTATGGTATTTATGAGATAAAGCATTGCCTCGTATTTAGTGTCATTTTTATCAATTTGGTGACATTTATATCAATTTGGCGACATTTTCATCAATTTTGCAACATTTAAAGAACTCGCCATGGAGAAATTCTGCCAAGTTCAACGCCAAAATTTTGCCAAACGTTATGGACGGAGAAGTAAGGTTATTCTTATACTGGATAAATGACTAATGGCGTCCAAATACAAAACTATTACCCAAAGTATCCAGTCGTGAATAGAAAGAACTTGATTCACGAGAATGATAACAAATTTATTGCATACTATTACATATTAAAGTGAACATATTTTCCAATATTTATTACTTTCTTTTTAAATTTTATGTGATTATTTAATAAATTTACTTGAAAATAGGCAATATCTCGAGAAAGTTTCATGCTAGCGTTCTAAGTTTGTGCTAATCGTTCTCTAATGAAAAATTACATGAAAAATGATTATTTGAGTAACTTTATTGAAAGTTTTTATTCTTTGATGATTTTTTCAAAATTTCATTTAAAAATTTAGGGGAGGGGTCTTCATTTTTTTTTATTGTGTTTAAAAAAATAAGCTTTCCCGCCGAAAACTCGAATTCGAATTTTCGAACCCGTCACAAGACTTTCCTTATACATTATAATATGTGTATAAAATGCTTATCAATATAATATGCTTAACAAAAAATCACATAAAATTAAAAATGTATTAATTATTGTGAAATATGTTCACTTTCCATATATTATATTATGCTCTAAATTTAACATTATTCACGTGGATCTAGTTCGTTCCCTTCACGGGAGAAGAAGGGTAATAATTTTGTATTTTGGCGCCTAGCAATTTGTCAACAGTCATTTATATATAATTAATGTTCTTCTCTCCGTTCACCTGTAACGACTGGTGATACATTTGGCGAAATGGCGACCAATGTATGGAACATCGCTATGCTTTCAGATTGAAGAAAATATCGTCAAAATTACAAAAATGTCGCTAAGTTAACAAAAATAACGTCACATCAATTAATTATTATTAATTATTAAAATATTTTAATATATGGACTATATTGCTTATTGCGAATGTTATCAATATTGATATTTGTCAATTTAGACTTGCGCAAAATATAAGTTCATTGGGTACTTCAAAATGGTTTTACATGCGTTGTCACCAAGAAAAGTGCTAAATGTACAACTCAACATTAAAACATTGTGCTGTGGATTTTATACAACATTGCTTCTCTGTGAAAGAAGTAAATTCATTGCATTATATATGGAAAGTTACGTGCTGCCAACATCAAATTTTTTATGCGAAGAAAAAATCAATAGATATTTCTTTCACGGTGAAAGAAAAATAAATATTGCTTTCTTTTATTGTTTCTTTCCATGAAACACTAAATACAGACCTTACCTATCTGTCTCCCTTTTCTATTCCTCAGCTATCAAAAATCAGGCTATGCTCCTTCTAAATATTTCGAATCTTCACTCTGAACACTTCAGCTCCTACTGTACTAAAGTGATCTTCATCAGTCTCAAGCCTGTAATCATCTTAAAAGCACGTGACCCATTTCCTACTCTGTTTAGTGGCTTTCCACACTAAGGGGGCGGCAATTTAATGCGCAGCTAGAGTGGTATTGTACGACTTTTAGTTTCCTTATACATAGTACTAGTATTTAAACCTGCCAGACTAGAGAAACTAACAAACACTCTTGAAGAAAAACATTGCACTTCCTTTAACAAGTTTCACTCTATCCAAGAATGTCTGGCGATTAACGTCAAAAATAATTATCTTAATCGAAAGTTGGCTCAATTAGGTTCTGTCCCGCGATTGAAATTATAAGTGTGCAAAGTTTCAGACTTCTAGTTCACCGAGTGGCTTCTGAAGGGTACGGAAATACTCGACACACACACCCTTTGTTTTAACCATACTTTGGGGAGTAATCGAAAAAGAGGCAGTTACTACAGGCTCTATCCCGTAGTTTATACTATAAGTATTTTAAGATCCGGCCATCACCGAAAGAGTTTCTGGAGAATCTGGAACAGACCCAAGCACGTCATACAAAATTAGATAACCCTCCAGAAGCCACCCGATAACCTAAAGATAGATGCTTTGCACACTTACAGCAGCAGCTACAGGACAGAACCTAACATACCCGGATTTCCCTCCGGGGGGGGGGGGAGAACATTTTCAGTAAGTCTTTTCAGACGCACTAAAATCCCCTGTGTGACCTACAAGGCAGAATTCTTGCACACTTACAGTATTGTCCATCGGACAGAACCTAACGCAGCCGGTTATTTGATCTCCCCCGCCATCCGAAGCGGAGACTAGAGAGGTCTTTCGAAAAGTTTTCCAAATCATCTAGCTGCATCCTTCCCCGCCAGTAGCTTAAAAGGCAGAGTCTTTGCATGTTTATATCATCGAACACGGAACCCTAATTTATGGAGCCGGATTTAAAGCTTCTCCGTGGTGGGAAAAGAGGGGGATTAAAATTTTCTCAGAACCCTCCCTATGGCTTGGAAAGCAGAAATCTAACAGCGGTAAATAACGTAACTAAACCAATTTTCGATTCAGTGTGCGTGTGTATGTGTGCGTATGTGCGTGTGTGCGTGTGTGTGTGTGCATGTGAGTGTGTGTGTGCATGTGAGTGTATGTGTGCATGTGAGTGTGTGTGTGCATGTGAGTGTGTGTGTGCATGTGCGTGTGTGTATGGTGTATGTGTGAGTATGTGTGTGCGTATGTGTGTGTATGCGTATGTGTGCGTATACGTATGTGTGTGGGTATGCGTGTATGTGTGGAAGCGATATCTGATAAATGAATGGAGCGTGTCAAACAAAATTTGGTACAAATATTACAATCAATAAATACTGATAGCCTATTGATTTTAAACGCAATCAAATTTTTGGAAGATCCTCAAATTCGAATGAAATTTTAAACAAGTCATTAAAATATCTGAACATTTAATAATGTAACGTTAATGATAATTTGTTATGTACATTTTCATTAGAAACGAACGACATACATTTTAAAACGCTAGCATTAACCGTCCTCAAGATATTCCACGTTATTTTAATAAATTTATTAAAAATATTAGATAAAACTACAAAAATAATAGCCATCATAAATTATGTTCGCTTTCATGCAATGTTATGCGACAATTTTTTACACCATTTTCGTGGATCTAGTTTGTTCCATTTACGAGAGCAGATATTTGTGTAATAGTTTTGTATTTTTGCGACCAACAATTCGCCAATAGTCATTTATTTATAAAAGAGTTTCTCGCTGTTTGTGTGTAATGCTTGGCGATCTATTTGGCGAACTTGATCACTCATTTTGCGAAATATCGTAAACCTGGCGATATGTCGCCCCAGATTGACGAAAATATGGTAAAAATCGTAAAAAGGACACTAAATTAACGGAAATGACGCAATATTAATGAATTAGTTATTAAAATATTTTAATATATGAACTATGTTGCTTATTTTCTTATTATAGATGCTATCAATATTGACAATTACCAATTTAGAGTTGCGCGAAATGTAACTTAATTGGATACTTCAAAATAGTTGGTCAGGCAGCATCGGGCGCGGTTAGTATTTGAGTGGATGACCACCTGGGAACACCGCGTGCTGTTGGCACATTTCGGGTGCGGTAGCTTGGTGGTTTGCGCGCTGGATTTGCACGCTGCCACAACTGCCGCCGTGTTCATGCGGAGTACGATCACGGTAAACATGTGGGTCCGTAAGTCCTTCCGAGAAGTTGGTGGTAGGGGAAGGAGCGTACGGTCCCTGTGGATGCCTCCCCCACTGGGTTCCGGTCTAAATTAGGTGGCACTTCCCGGCCGTCCAAACAGTTACCTTACACCTTTCTGGTAGGTCGGACGGTCTGGGTCTCAACAACAACATCTTGTCATCCGGACAAGCGCCAAATGTATAATTTAATATTAGAAAAATTGTGCCGTGGATATTTTACATCATTTTTCTCTGTTAAAGAAGTAAATTAATAGCATTATATAGGGAAAGTCGTGTGCTGCCCATACATCAGACTTTTTAATAAGTGTGTTAGTTTCCCTGTCTTTGACTGGCTTAAACACTACAACTAAAGTTTAAGTGTTGTAAATTGTTTTTTATGGTTTTTTGATTTATATTTCACTAGTCCTGAAGAGATTAGCTGATATAAATACAAGCAAAATGGTGTTAATTGGATTTTGAGAATGCAAAATATTTTTTCAGGATTTTTTTAATTTCTGATTGTACACAAACAACCAAAATATTCAAAGAATATCAAATAGACGAATTGGGTAGCGATGATGTTGACTTTGGCTACTAGGAGTCGATTCAAAGCCAGCATCATGTTACAACAGAATAAGTTATTTCAAAAAATTAAACAATGGTCCGTTTTAGTTGTCATAGGTAATCTATAATCCATTACTCATCCCATGATCGCTGTCAGATATAGCAAAGTGAATTGTCGCGAGTCAGATAGAATATCTAAATGATGCTATTGGTAACGCATTAATAAATTGGATGCGCTTTAATAAATTAACACTTCAGCATTACGCTACAATTGCCAATATCATTTTGTTTTCTACAGTAAAGTGAATTTTGCATTTGATTGAAGAGCTTACAAGTCAGATGGGTATACAGCTAAAGAGCTAGTATTACTCCTCGAAGTATACAGCATAAAAATCTGATTTAGATAGCACATTCCTTGAATAATAATGACTGTATTTCTTTCGCAGCTAATTAATAGTGTACAAGATCCACATTAATGACTTTGGCAGTGAATAAACACCATGTAAATTGAAATTGCGCACTTTTGGCAACTCATCAGCGTGAAGGGAATCTGGAGAGTTACTGTCTACAAAAACAGCCCGTTACCAAGTTACTTTCTTTCTATTCGTCCGCTAAACTTAATAAATGAATAAAATATGCCATATAATGTATAACTAAAATTAGATTTACTGAGTTAATAAGTCAACAAGTTCAAACAGGACTCAGGAGCTTATTCATAGCCACGTGCAAAATCGTCATCAAGTTGCAATTAACTATTAATGAATATCCCTTGAAATAATGACTATGACGAGTTTTTTGGCATCAACATACAAAACTAGTACATAAAACTAGTACATCTTCTCTCGTGAGTGGAATGAATTAGATCCACTAAAATTATGTTAACAGATGTGCATGCAATAATATTGCATGTGGAAAGTGAACATATTAAATGCCAGTTACTACTTTTTAATTTCATAATTTTTTTTATATATTTATTTGAAAAATTCATGCTAGTATTAAAAACATTCATGCTAGCATTAAAATTTGGTTTATTCGTTTTCAAATGCAAAATTAAGTCATAAAAGCTTATTTATTTATCATTATTGAAGGTCTTGATTTTTCTGTGATTTTTATCGAAAATTCCTCCAAAAATAGGGGAGGGGTGTCTTGCGTTTGAAATCAATAATGTTCCAGTATACACTGATAGTAATAATCCTACCAAATTATTTTCAAAACCCCCGTCACTCATTCATTAGATATCGCATAATATAAGTCCATAAGCACCCACAAAACTTTATAAGGAAAGGTACATGAGGGTATACGTTAAGTCTATATATAGTAAAGTAGCCATGCGCGGCCGAATAAAAGTATTGCAGTGCACCTATAGCAGAGAATTTAAAAGTTAGAATAACGAACTCAACAAGAAAACGAGATAGAAGGAAAATGTTTATTACAAATTTGTAGAAGATTATGTTAATAATAGGAATCGACATTAGGAGCGCACGAAAGGTGTATGTGAAAAGCAATAAATATGAAAAGCAATGTGAAAAGCAATGAATATTGTGTGTTGATGGACAACTCAGATTTTTGTATTCAAATCAAATCAATGAAATTTGGTGATTCAAATTTGAAAAATTGAGTTATATTTTTTTGTTGCTCTCTTTTCAGTTTTAGATTATCCCCTTCTATATTGATTACAAAAACATTGTGTACATTAGTTTTTTTCTGAAAGAAATTTCGAACAGATAAAAATGTTTCAATTGAATGGAAAAGCGGGATTCCTAAATAGTCTAGAAGTTATTTTTGAAGTATATAATAACTTGCCGGAATTTAAAGAAATTATGCATATAAAGCATAATCGTATGAAAACAAACGCATAATATCTTAACAATAGCGCAAGAATTTCATATCTCTCTATAAAGAAAATAAAATCCTACGAATTTTTGATACTGCATTGCAAACAGACGACAAAACATACAATTCTGAAATTTTATATATAAAATAATATGATTCATCGACATCGGACAGAATCCCACGTAGCTTCATTTTTGATTTGACACCCGGGGCTAAAGTATGGGATTTTCCTGAAAAGTTTCTTAAACTCTTCTAAAGCTTCCGGGTGATGCAGAAGGTTGTAGTTTTGCGCATTATATCGACCAATAGACGGAACTTCTCGGAGCGTCATCGGAGTCGGATATTTTAATTTCTTCCACGGGGTGAACAAAATTGGGAGGAAGGGTAAAGTCTCTTAGAACTGTCCTGAAGCCTCTCCTTCCCCTGGGAACCTGAAAGGTTGAAACTCGACCGCGAGGCAGAACCTAATTATGCTAAATTTACAATTTTCGACGCTAAAATAAAACAAAACTTAAACAGTTAAGCTGCCGCTTTTTTAATTAGATTGTTATCTTCCGTCTTAGGCAAGCTTAAATAGTAGTCTAATAATTGCCTATTTTTTTTTCTTTCCAGACCTCCAGAAACCTCTAGATGACCTAAAATACATTATTTACACATTTATAATGCCGAACACAATACAGAATTCAGAGCCGATGTTTCTATTCCATTCCCTGGGAGGGGACGGAAAATATGGGTTTCCGAAAAACCACTCCAGGCCGTCCAAATGTCCCTGATTGAGCTAAAATACTAAACATTGCACACTTATAGTATCGTCTACGGTACTACTATGCTGCAGGGTGGGGTTGTTTTGCCGTCCTTGCTGTGGTTGGGGGTTGCCTGGTTGGTTTCGGAAATGGCGAAGCTCTAACCTACGGGTAGGGGTTCGGTTTATCCCCGTTGGATTCTTTTCGATGTGGCTTTGGTAAGGGCTCTAGAGGTTTATGTTAGAGCCCTGGGCTTTGGTGGCATCTAGCCGCTCTCGGCAATGTGGGGTCCGCGATCTCATGTGTGCTGTGTGTTGCCAAAGGGTGGCACTTGTGTTTCCAGTCCGGTAGTGCTGGTGACTCCGCTGACCTTCTTGGTATTGAGAGGATTCTGCCCGCCCACACAATTTTGTTTCATAAACTTTTGGGTGAGCCGTGTGGATTACGACGTGGAGCGGAGTATCGTCTACGGAATAAAATCTAACATAGTCTAATTTCTCCCCCAGGGGACGAGGAAACTAGGGAGTTAAAAAAACTTTCCAGACCTACAAGATACCGCTGAACTAGAAGACTGAAATTTTGCACAATTTATAAAATCGACCACCGAACAAGACCTAACTAAGCCAATTTTTCAGAACCACACATTGTTTAACAAAATATATCACATTTAAAAGTTGCAACTTATAATTTAATAGTGTTAATTTTTCTGCCTTTGATATATTCTAATACATGTTAGCATATAAATTAAATAAAAATACATCACAGCGGCTAATTCAAAATCCAATGAACACAAGCACGCCATTTTTTAGCATTAGATATGATAATGAAATAAGTAGTGTAAAATTTCCAAAAATATACGTAAAAAAATTGTAAAGTTATAAAGTCAAATACCTAATAAGTCCACTATAAATTATAAACTTAGCAGCAAAAATTTCTCTAAAGTCTTCAAACCAGACATCTTTCGAATAAATTAAGTAATTTGAAAGGAATTTTGTATTTTTATTTTAATCGGTAACAACGTAAGGCCGACTTTATTTAGCTTGAATCGTGATGAAGCTATAATTTATGTTATTGTTTTTCCCATGTCTAAATCTCTAATCTATACAGCAGGCACTAAACTGACTGAGTGAGCGATATATCAAGTTTTCAATTATTTCCACTGTAGTTTAAATCTTGGTTTTGGTGTCATTCGTCTCAGGTTTGAGAGTGAGGTAAAAATCTAAAGTTTCAAAAATTCAAATTAAGGGTAACGATTAAGGGTTTAAAGTAAGGATGATGAGGAATAATCAAAACATTTAAAACCCCTTTGCTGAATTATCGAACACTTCCACTTTAGCTAGAGTTTAGAATTTGATCTCATTCGTTCAGTCAGTTTCATGTTTCAGGTCAACAAAAAAATTATCAAATACTTCGAAAATTCGAATTAGGGGTGACGAGGCAGAGGAATTAAAGCATTTAAAACCATTTTTCACAGTGATAGAATATTTCCAGTCGATCCAGAAGACCGGTGTTGGTCTCATTCGATCATTCCAAGCTTCGAGATCATTGGAAAAATTAAAAATTTTGAAAATTAGAATTAGGGTGATGATACAAAAGAATGTTATAAAAACTTACACCACTTTGCCTCTTAAAAGCAATACATGTAAAATTTGATATCATTTTGCTGCTAATAATTAAAGCTGGTTATTAACAACGTAGATTATGTATGCAGGTGTTATATTTGATGATTCTTAGATATTGAGAACGCTCAAAGTGGGGGTTGAAATGGCTGCTATGTAGATAAAGTCGGTAGGCACGTTAGACATTTTAAAGCATAAGATGATAACTAGTCTTATATCTCAATTGCTGTACCAAAATTTATGCAATTATCTTACAAAAATTAAAAGAAATCTCTTACTATTAAGAAAAATAGAAACAATTTCGCTTGTATAATACGGGAATCCGTATTGTTATATAGATAAATGGTTCACTACTGTATTTCCAACCCTACAGTGGAATTTCAGGTACACTTCCGTCGAACATGCGGTCGGAATGATAACTATTAGATTGCAAGTGGTCATTTTCTCCGGCAGATGCAATCTCATTTTATGGTAGGATTACACTAGAATTGAATCATTGACCAACTACGCTGAACTGTGGATAATAGCTCTATGACCACCATTGAAACAGGAGAAGGTGATAAATCATGAATTCTGCCGCTCAGTTCATATATATTTGCCAACCTGTTTGTTGTAATAAGATAAGTACAATATACTTTGGACTATATATGCTTAATCCGACATATAATGAGCTGATTATTATAAGTCTGAGCTGAATGTTGCCAATTGTTTCTAAAATTCAAGATATTCATTTCAAAAATAAGAAAATGGTATTCTCTACAGCTAAGCATTTCACAAGCTATATTGTTGTACAGCTGAGAGGAAGGGGGGGGGGGACGCATTTCTTGTTATTCGAGCATTGTTCATCGTAGAGCAAATTTTGAAATGCCATTCGATTAGGAATAACGCCCTCTATAAATTATTGTGCATAAAATTTGTATAAAGGAGCCATCTTCATATTAAAATTGCACAAACTTTGAAATTTCCAATGGCAACACCAAATTTTGATAACATATTTCGCATCTAAAGCAAAATCCGACATTTGGTACCAAACTTCAAGTCATTTTGATGAAGTGTTTCCGAGTTATGAGTATGTAAAGGTTTGAGCTCCTAATATTAATTTAGTTTCGTAGACTTTTATTTATATCTTCTGTAATAATTATCTTCTCACCGTGATTTTTTTGTATTGAGTTACGACGAAGCAACTCAAACACAATTACGTGGTTATTGTTATTATTATTTTTAATAATTTTTTGTATGAAATATAAATTATGAAATTAATATTAAAAAAATACAGAAATAGAAACCTGAACATATTTTGATGGAAATCGATGTATAAAGACATTTTATACGAGTATACAAAATTTCAACTGTTTCATCCCTGTAGTTCTTTTGCTATGTTTAAAGTATTCATCATCAGTATTTTAGGGGGTCGTATTTTAGTTGAAATTAATTCATTAATTTGAAAAAGTTATATTAATTTTAATTTAATCTTTATTTAATATAAGGGGCGTTTCTTTTTCTCCAGTTTGAATAAAATTTTGTATAAAAAGTGTAGTATATAGATGCAATATAATCAGCATGATTCTGCAAATGTTCGGGAGGGTTAAGGAAGGGGTGAAGGTTTAAAACGTGTATCGTTAATGGAATTCTATAAGCCATCTAATGATGTATTAGTAATTAATCTACGATTAATAGTCCCTGAGTTAATACGAGTTGAAATCGGCCACAAAATTGTGTGATAATATTTAATAAGATATTTATAAAATAGTAATACATATATAAAAATTTATAATAGGGTTATAATAAACTAGGGAACTCTGCTCTCTGCGCTTCGCCAAACCCCGTAACGCGCTGCGCTCGCATCACACCATCTCCCCTAAAAATCCTACATTGAAAAATCTCTTTGCTATCCCTTCCTATTTTCCGCTGGAGGGAAAATCAGGGATTTTTCCCTGTCCAAGGAATCCCAAAACTGAATTCCTTAATCCTTGATCAAGAGCTTCGCGAGCTATTTCAAGCCGAATTAAAGTTTAAATTGTTAAACTGTTTATTTCATCGTGTTACCCAATTATTTCTATATAAATGTACCAAATTTCATATTTTTGAATGCTATAATTTTTGCGGTACGAGACAGAAAATCTCTAGACGTGCCGATACGAAAGAAATTTTTTAACTTCAGAAGTGCATAAAAAGTAAAATATCTCGTAAACTAAATTGAAATTAAAAAAGGGACTCTGCAAAAATTCAACTATATAGGACCTGCCTGCAAAAATTCATAGTCTTGCTATTGTTAGTCCATCCAGGACGCGAACACGCAGCTCACTTATTTCATCTTTGATTTTGACATTAAGTATTTATTAAAATACAATATAAATCGAAAAACGATTTATTTCAGCATATTCCCCAAAGCTTTCTCTATAAGTGTACCAAATTTCATACTTTTATATGCGATATTTTTTGCGGTACAAAGCAGAGAAACGAGAAATTTGTCAAACCGCGGCAGCGTCTGTTACTTTTTACTTTCCTTATATACATAATGTATAAGGAAAGTATTGTGACGGGGTCGAAAATTCGAATTCGAGTTTTCGACGGGAGAGCACGTTTCAAGCATCCCTGATCACGAATCAAACATTTTTGAAGTGATGTCTGTGTGTGTGTGTGTGAAAGTATGTGTGTATGTGTGTGTGTGTGTCAGTGAGTCTGTGGAGACGATAACTGACGAACGAATGGACCGATTCGAACCAAATTTGGTACAAAAATCACAATCCGTAAACACTGGAAGCCTATTGTTTTTATACGCAATCGAATGTTCAGAACCCCCCTAAATTTTCGAATGAAATTTTGAAAAAATCGTCAAAAAATTAAAACCACTAATAAAGTTACGCAAATAGACATTTCTTATGTAATTTTTCTTTAGAAAACGATTGACATAAATTTTAGAACGCTAACGTGAACCGTTCTCGAGATATTGTACATTTTTTAAAAAAATTATCAAAAAGTCATATAAAATAAAAAGAAAAATATTTCCTATTGAGAAACATGTTTACTTTTCATATGTAATACCATGCGATAAATTGAGTGACATCCTTCTCGTGGATCTAGCGCGTTCCATTCTAGAAAAAAGATACTTTGAATAATACTTTTGTATTTGAACGCCAATAGTCATTTATCTGCTTTAAGAAAAACTTATTTCTTAGTGCATAACGCTTGGCGAGATTTTGGCGACGAATTTGGCGGAATGTCGCCAACTTGGCGACTTTTTTGAAATGTTGCCAAATTAACGAAAATCTCGCCAAATGGATAAAAATGACGCTAAATCAATGAAAATGACGACTAATTGTCGAAAATTCAATATCTTGGAAAGAATATTAGTATCTACTACAAGAAAATCCTATTTTTTTACTGTAAAAGTAGTAAATTCATTACATTATATAAGGAAAGTCATGTGTTGCCCACATCAGATTTTTTTTAATATAGAGAGATAATAAAATTATGTTTGCTAACTACTATAAGACGTAGCTTTACATTAAAAGACTAATTTGCATATTTGCCGTTTAGTATGGTAGTTATCATTTTGACATATTCGAATGTTACTACAATGTGATGATTTCATCTTTCGCGTAATTCAGCAATTAGACCATTTTAAAATCCCATAATATGATTACTTTCATGTGAAATAGCAGTCCAGTCCAGTCCAGTTAGAACAGTTGTGGTCAATCAGCAAAGTCTCGTTTTTAAAATTAAGGCTTTCAATATGGAGCTAACCCTTGAAAATTGCACATATGTTTGGATATAAAGATAGAAATTACAGGAAAATTTATATATGGAGCAATTTGGGGGTCTAGAATTTGTTTGTGACGTCAAAATCGGACGTTGCTATTAAAAATTTCGAGCTTTGTGGCCATTTAGATATGAAGACAGCCCTTTGTGCAAATTCGACGCACACGAATTTATAGAAGACATTAGTATTAATCGAATGGTATTTTTAAATTTGCTCTACGATGAACGATGCTCGAGGGATTTTTTTCTTTTCCTTAGCTGTACATATCATCAGCCAAGTACGTAAACATTGAACGAGTGGTATGAAATTCGATTAGATTATTTTAATCGATAAACGACGAATACCTATTGATTTTCGGAAATCTAGGGCCATGATAAGTTCCTAAAAATTTCAACAATATTATTCAAGAAGTGAGAAATATTACGAAATATAGTTATACATTGCAAGAAAGCATTCGATATTTGTTTATTTGTTTAGAAGTAAATGCCATTAAAACAAGATAGACCACGTATATCATAATATCTGTCGGGCAGTTACAACGCAAATACTGGGTGTAGAAAATAGAAGTTCGTCTTCAATAAGAGATTGGGATCTTAGAATAAGCGTTATCGAAGCGAAAAGTTAAAAAAATATAATATATTTAATGTTTAAGAGAATTTGGAGGATTTTCATACCAGTGGATGTTTTATCAATCTTAAATATTATGGCACAGTTTGATCATCAAGATAAATAAAATAGCACCATCATTAAGTAAAATAAAATGGTTTTTCCCATTATTTTTAATCGGAATCCTCAACTCAAATTCCCGACTTTTATTTAATTTGAAAATAAATTTAGGTTTGTTGTGTTAGAAGATGCAATCCATTTCGAAAGTCCGACATCGAAAAATTCATTCACTGTCTGATCTTCATTATTTAAGAGGATCAAATTGCTTTGTTTCATCTTCCAGTAAAAAATTATGTGGCTGCGGCAATCCGTTGATTTCGAAAATTTGAAACAGATATAAAGATATGTTCCTCGCGAAGCGAATTCGATGTTTACGGGAAATGCACGTGAAAATTTTTTCACCTTAAGAACAACAATTTTAGTCAGTAAAATACTAAAGCATCGAATTCGAATAAAATTAGAAGCTACTGTATATTGTGTTACTGTATATTGTGTTACTGTATATTGTACTACTACATATTATACTACTGTATATTGTAATATATATACACTAAAATGTAAAACTAAAAACACATTATACGGATAAACGAGTGACTACAGTGCGTTTAACACTAAGGTGTTTATCTGAAAACACGGCATCCGGATAAACGGGAGATGAGACGTAACTGTATATTAAACTCAAAAGGTGCAAATTCGAAAACACAGTATCCGAGACACTACAGAATATTCAACACAAAGGTCTAATATGAACCTTCTCCTATTGAACGGAAGGTCGGAACACCAACTATTAGTTCGCAGGTGGTAATTTTCTCCGGCAGACGTAATCTCATCTTACGGTAGAGTTACACCAGAATAGAGTAATTGATCAACTACGCTAGACTATGGAATAATGCCACGTCTTCTATTCATACACATGGGAACGTAATAGATCATGCATTCAGCCCCGCTGCTCGTATATTTTCCAGTCTGCTTGACTGTATAGTGTTGAATATTCTTGGATAAATGATTACAAGTGGACCGAAGTGAAAATATTCTGAAGCTGAAATGTGAATAGTTTGAAATAAATTAATAAGATTGCGATCATTAAATAAGTTTTATGTCAGATTTTAATTCTGAGAATAATAATGTTTACTTTTTTAAAAGTCGTCAGATCGTTTCTTGTGTTTTTATTTTAAGATATTTGACATTTGTGAAAAAGAATGAGTTGTTTTGTTTATTTTATATGGCAAAAGAAAAAAAATGTTGTTTTAGAGAATTTGGACATTTTATACGCTTTTACGACATTTTCCAGGTAATCTGAAGGATTTATTTGATACTGCCATTGATATTTAATACTTTTTAATTAGCATTAACATTTAGTACTTTTTGTATGGAATTTTTTTTATCATTTTTGGTATTGTTATTGATATTTAATACTTTCCATTTGACATTGACATTTAGTACTTTTTGTAAGGATTTTTTTTGTTTGTTTGGTATTTTTATTGATATTTAATATTTTAATTTTTAATATTTAATATTTAGTGATATTTAATATTTTGACATTTTGTATTTTTTGTATGTGTTTTTTTAGTTTGGTATTGTTATTAATATTTTATACTTTTACTTGACATTTACACTAAGTACTTTTTGATGGATTTTTTTTCTTGTTGGTGGCAAAAGATGTACCATACTATGTTTTAATAAAATTTTTCGTTGATACATCTATTTATCAAGATCTATTATATATAGAGCTTCTGTGATGATAGATATTGGTTGAACATCAAATTACGGAGCAGGTTAAGGGGTTCACTAAGGATTTACACTTTCGTCTCTTTTTCCATTTCTGGTCCAATTTTTGATGCTTGAAACACCCATTTCTCAAGATTGGCTATAGATGGAGTTTAGATGATAACTAATATGAATTTGGCATTGAATTTTGCAGGAGATATAGGGGTTTACTAAGGATTTCCACTTCCGATTTAAAAAAATTTCTTGAAATTTCTCAAAATTCACCTACAGCTATAACTTAGATGGTTACTGATATGAATTCAGCACCATATTCTAGATAAGGTAAAGGGTCCACAAAGAATTTTTTACTTCCGTTTCTAAAATTTTCTAGAAACATATATTTCTTGGGATTGGCTATATAGCTTAGATAATTATTTATGGATTCAGCATCGAACTCCAGAGGATCTAAGGAGTTGGGGGGGAGAACACGGATTTCCATTTCCGGTTGCGGAAATTCCACTTCCGGTTTTTCTAAAAATTCGTGTGGCTGTATAAAATAAGTTTACAAAAGAGAAAAAAATGCTTAAAATCTTTGTCAAAAATAAAGTGTGACCAGCTGAAATATACTACACCATTTCTTATATATGAAAGGTCCTTCATAATTGTTGAGATTTCTATAAATCTGAATCTGGCTGCAATACATGACTAATTTGGTAAGTCACAGAAATTCAAAACATTGTATGTATTATTCCTGCCAATGTATTTATCTTCTACTTATTTCTTTAAAACGATATGGAGCGTGAAACCGTCGCGCAAATGCTGGTCCCTGCATCAAGAATGTTTTTAAATGAATCGACTTATCTAATATAGTTACGAAAACACACTTGTAGGCGAAATGTCAAAGGGGTATTCAGATATTTTAATCCCTCCGAACCTACACTCGAAATAACTGAAATAAAAAAAAAAATCCATCTGCCATGACCCCTTATTAGTCTAAAAAGACTGCCATTTTACATTCCGTTACATAAATACTATTATCTGCAATGGGAACGCAAACTGATACTTTTTAATTTTACACATCCAATCATTCGACAAGTTTAACTGTAGTTTTAGTATGAAAATGTATTATAAAATTTATTCCGAAACATAAAATGTGACATTACACTTATCAAATCAGATCTTGAAATTGAATTTCAGGTTGATATTTTTATTTTAACATTAGCCCAAACCTAGTCCATAATTACAGCAGCGAAAGCTTCTGAAGTTAAATAAAGGCAAAACATTTCAAAGCAAAGTTGCATAATGCAAGGCAGCTTGCTAAAAGCCATTTAAATTGAGTTTTTCCCAGTTTCAGATTTTAGCGAGAGAAAAACATTAGTCCGAGTAATGAACAAAAAAAAGTTCTTAATTTATTGAGTTATAACACGAACGTCTTTGTCTGGGAGTATTGAATCTGATTGTGAAAGCATGAAAAATGAGTTTGGATTTGACGACGAGGGGAAAATAAATGTGTCCAAGGAAAAATAATAAACGATGCTCCGTGGTAAATATTCCACGCAGGCGCTGGGCAGAATGTTAAATTTAAGAGGTTTTTGAGACATTACTTTCAAACATTTATTTGCATTTTGAAAATGATGGACAAACTCGTATTAATATTATTATTATTATTATAAATTCACTGCATTACATTACACACACTGCGTATTTTAATTAAATATAATTGCATTAATATTATTTAATTTATATCTGAATCGAATATTTTGTATATAAAATTGGATCTGATTATAAGGAACTGCCCTGGATTCACTAATTTGCTCAGTGAAACCAAACGTTCACTAAATCTGTTTTGACCAGCACAACTAGTAGGGGTTACAATCTCGAGCGTTTTTTACAATCTCGAAATTTCGAGACTGTTAATTTTATTTAGCTTCATTTAAAGAAAGCCATATTTTATATTGCTACGTTTTGATTTGTTTCTATAAGTATTACAGGTATTTAAACTATAATATAACATCGATATCTCCATAACACATTTTATGTGTAAATGACCTCCAGATATAATAAGTACTTATATAAAAAAATAAGAACCACTTTTGCCATTTTGAACACTGACCATTATTCATAAAAAGCTCTGGAAAATAGTAGATTATATGAAGTAATATATATTATCTCATTTTTAACACTTTAAAACAAAGTTGAAAAGTGTTTATGACTTTGTTCATTCTGTCTGTCCGTTAGCACGATAACTGCCGTAAAAATGACTTAATCAAAATGAAATTTTAGTATGTTGTTCAGACGGTCTGTAGGACCTATGGAAATATGAATGAATAATACCACCCAATTAGTTTTGGATTGAACCCGGGTTGAAAAAATGAAATACATTGAGCCCTATGGGACCTATTTTTTTAAACATTTTTTAAGCGGATGTTAAAATTCACAAATTGCTTCGAAAATTTTAGGTAATATTCAAATTGTTCCATAAAATATATAAAAAAAAATTCAGCGAAATATATTCAGTAGTTTTTTAAAATAAAAATTAAAATAATAATAACACCTCTTATATGAAGCGATCACGTGATCATGATATGGAAAGATCACGTGACCCACATCAAAATGATATATAGCATCCATCTTGTCTCAAAATCGTGATTTTTAAAGTTCTTTTTACTTTATATTGAGTGTTGTATCCATCCTAAAACCACTTTATTTTTGCTTAAATTCGGTGCATCTACATACTGAAACAAAGCAATTACAATATATTTGAGTTTAAATGCTCATCCAAGTTTGATTATTTCTATAACGAAGCCTATTTTTCACCTATGTAAAATGTAAACAGCAAAATACGTAAAATGAGTTGTTTTAGAATTGCTGTATTTCTTTAACACAAATTCATTTAGTTCATGGAGTCTGCATAGTTGTTATGAATGAAATATTCATTGATTTTACAAAGGACGATTTTTTCGATGAAGTTTTACGCATAGAGTTTAATTACTTGTAGCTCCATGGTCTTAATTTTTAAATAAAATAAATTATTATAGTATTGTGATGAATGACATGAATGGGAAATTATTTATGAATGAAATGCTGCTTTTATAGAGAGAGCCAGGCGTGTTATTTTTTCTATGACGTCATTTGAATGAATTTCAGTTGCTTTCGATGAAGTTTCTAAATATAATAAATTATCGTAGTATTATGAGTCCAAAATTATTACCGAGGAATGTATCACAATTTAGAGATATTTAAACCAGGCAATTTATATTTCAATGCCATCATTTGAATGAAGTTCATTTTTTTCGATGAAGGTTTAAGTTTTCAAATATAATAAATTAATGTAGTATTGTGATAAGTTTAAAAATATTACCGATAAATGTATTGCATTTTAGGCATGTTTAAATAAAATTGCATTGAAGTTGGAAAGTGTTTCACAATCAATGCTTTAAGCATGATTGATCTTTCTTGTTAGATATTGCCTATACTGACTCATAGACAGATACAGAAATCAATTGAAGCATTACTGATTCGCATTCAACAAAATGCGTGGAGTCACCAGTATGTGAGAGTTGATTTTTTAAGTCTATTACAATACTTTCCTTTTATATAAGGGGCAGTCAAATGCCAACGAGACAGATGGAAAAAAAGTACGTAAACTGTTTATTCTTTCAAAAGTAATCGCCATAACTGTTAAAGCATTTGTCCTACTGTGAGACAAGACGGTCAATGCCTTTATGGAAGAATGTTTTTGGTTGCCTACGGAATCATGATTGTACCCAGGCATGCACCTCTTCGTCCGAGGCAAATCGACGGCCACGAATGTCTTTCTTCAGGAATTGCATGTCCGAATGTCTTCCACTGTCGGCCATTTCTAACGCCAGCATCCACCGCAGCAATGACAGAAGGGGCAATGACAGAATGAGCCTGTCCTGGCCGACTGTTGTCTTTCAATGACATCCGACCGTCTCGATATCGTTTAGTCCACTCAAACACACGTGACATACTGTATCCGCTATACACAGCAGACATTCGGGTATGAATTTCACTTCCTGACACTCCTTTCACAGTCAAAAAACGCTCTACAGCACGCTGTTCCTCTTTCCCAGCCTCCATAGTGATGTCGGATGCACACACGACTCGCTGACCTCACTTCGAGCACGTCTAACAGACGAATGACACGGCTTTTAACGTTCACGCTGTTCCTTCCTGATACCCAATAGAAGGGCGCTTCTATATACAACCCTACCTGCGTTACCAACTTCCTCGCCAGGCCCCTTATATAGTCTGTCTCGTTTTCATTTGACTGCCCCTTATATATACTATGTAATGTGGGAAAAATACAAAAACTGATTGCTAAACTATTTAATAACATGAACGTCCCTGTGCGGGATGCTAAGGATAAATCTGCACTCAATTAAAAAAATTCAAATTTTGTGTACGCGTGTGAAGGAATACTTCTCAAAAATTTTGCATCACATTGGTCATTTATGACTAGTACCCATTGGAGCATATGGTATGGATATATGTTTCATAATAAATAAAAGTTCCTGTGTTAGGCGTATGAAATAAATCTACACTCAACTAAAAATTTCAAATTTTTTGTATAATCGTGGGAACAAATCTGAATATTCCTCAAAAACTTTGAATCTCATTTGCCGGAGGGGAGAGACAACCCAGTGGTAAACGCGCGCGGATTGCACTCGGTCGACCCGAGTTCGACTCCCGGCCTGCCCAAACTGTCTCCGTGTTCATGAGGAATATGTGGGTTCGAAAGGCCTTCCGAGAGGTTGGTGGTAGGGGAAGGATGTTACGGTTACTGTGGATGCCTCCACTGAGTTTTCGTCTAAATTGGGTGGCACTTCCTGGCCATCCAAACAGATACCTTACACCTTTGGGTAGGTCGGACTGTCTGGATCGAAGAAGAAGAATCTCATTGGAAAATTCTTGACTAGTATTCATTGGAACACATCATGTGTTAGACCATGTTTTATAACAAATGAAATCTGCATTGAAAACGACCTGTAAAATACTTTTGAGATTTCCATAGCTGAACAAATACACCCTTGTACGAGATGCTGCTCATGTCAAAGGATGAGTCGGACAGTCTGGGCTTTCGACCCCTCTACGAGAGATGTGTAAGATTCAACCATCTTATTATGCATATCCTTTGCATATACGATGCATTGTAACTTAAAAATAGCCCAGATTTCACAATCCTGGCAGGTATGTCACTAAAAATCAGCCCTTGTGTTACAGTTTAATCATTGAATTTAATCTCATTTGGAGTAATATTCCAGACTTTAAATATTTGTATCAAATAAACGTTAATTCACAATATAATTTAGTAGCAGTAGCTATTGATGTCATATATATTTCTAACTTGTCTTATAGATCTAAATTTAGGACTCACAAAATCGTATTAACACTAGCTATGCAACACTCTGGAAGTTCAGCACATTTGCAAGTCAATTTTTTAGTGCCATTGTATATTAGGATGTTAATTGTTTATTGCCATTGCACATTCATATATTAATTGCTTACAGCTATGGCACATTGAAGATCTGGATTATTGTGTTGACATTTTCATAAACAAAATTAAGAATTGTGCTTTTAAAAATATTAAGAAAATAAAATTAAGAATAAATATGGTTTTTGTGGTGGAATAAAGAGTTGGCTTCATTTCGAAACTTTGTTAAGGCTCTATCGAGAAGGGTTGAGGTCACTAGGCACTGAACTTTAATTTCGGAAATAGACTTGGCTAAAATTTAATTTAAATCTAACAAGTCTAAAAATAAGAAAATGATAAGTAAGGCTAAATCCGATTCATGGTAAGATTCTTGTACAAAATGTAATGAAAATTTCGGAACTCATTTTAAATTACATTTTAACAAATTACCGAAAAAATATAGTATTGATATTCAGCTCAATAAAAATTTAAACCTTTCTTATAAAGACAAAATTACTCGTCTGTTAAACCACTGTCTTGATATTGATCAAAATTTTACCCTTTCCAATTATCGGATGCTGGTAGCTTTTTCAAGCAGGTTAAATTAAAAGAATTTTGTGTTTGATAATTTAAAGAAGGATAAGGCTCCCAAAATGAATCTTTTGAACAATAATATTTGTAAATGTTTATTTTAAAATTTATTCTAATTTCCTTATAAAGTTAAGTGATTATTGTTTCAGACTCTGTCATTTCCCTTATACGTTACGTAAAGCTAAGGTGATCTTTCTGTTATAGCCGGATAGGGACCCTGGTTCTTACTCTAGGCCTATTTGTTTCCTTTCATCACTTTGAAAAATTATTTAAACATTTTTTTAAATAGGTTGGTTCATTGGGTAAATTGGCACGATAACCAATGCGGTTTTAGAAAAACGGCAAGTTGTGAAGACAATTCTTTTAGGCTTATTGATATTATTAGGAATTTTAATTTGGACAATTATTTTGATACAATTATTTTGGACAATTATTTTAATTTTGTTACCTTTATCACTATTGATATGAAGAGAGCTTTTGACAGTATGAATTGGAACATTCTAGATGAAATTAGCATTCAACAAAACCTTCTCCTGTTTTTTTTTTTTTTTTTTGCTTTTTATTATTATTATTATTTTAAAATTTATTCTTTACTTAGATAACAGTTCAGATACTTTTCTTAAAAAAGGAATTTCTATTACAAACCTTATTTTGAAAGGTTCTCCCCAGGAATCTATTATTCTCCCTCATTTTATGGATTATTTATTTCAACAGAGTTCTGTTGCTAAATAATTCAATGCATTAGTTACAGGCGTATGCAGATGATTTGGTAGTAGTTTCTTGTGGTGAAACTAGTGAGGTTCTAGAAGACAATACTAGTTTTTTTATTAAAATTTTTCGATTATCTTCGGAACAATTAGATCCTTTAAAAGAAATCCAATTTTCAAATTGAATGAAAAATCTTTACAAATTACTAAACATATTAAATATTTGGTAATTATTATTGATAATAAATTGCCTTGGAGCCAACACATCTATTATTTAAAACAAAAAATGCTACAAATTTGAAAAATATTCGGGCACTAATTGGGGAGTAAATGAGTTCCTTTAAAAATTTGGTATTACGTGGTAATGGAAAAAATTGATTTTCAGTGATGGGGTTTGGACAGGCAAGAATCGGTACCTTAAACTTGTTTCTCTGCAAAGGTTATTTTGGGCAAAAATTTCTGCTAGCTATAGAACTTCTTATAGTATAGTTTTTTCTATTTTGCGTATTACTCCTTGACATCACTCTATGTTACATAAGAAATTTTTATTCTGGAGGAAAAGAAGGATTTCTTTAGATATTTTAATTTTTACAGTCCTTCTTTGTTTGATTTTAATTGTCTTTTCAATTTAATTTCTTCTCATAAGAGAGCAATTGTTTTACCTGAATGTGATATTAATTGCAAATTCGACGTGTATATGGATACTTCAAAGAGAAAGATCTCGGCGCGATTGTTTGCACATTTGAAAATAATGTTTAAATGTAAGTTATTGGTCTTAAGCTTGACTCAAACAATTCAGATTTCAAGTAGAGTTGTTAGCTGTTAAACATGCAATTATGTGGTCTAGGGTTAATCAGATAAGAATTAACATTTATTCAAATAGTTAATCGACTATTATGTGTCTACATTACAATAGTAAATCCAGTTTCTTGAGAGAAATTAAATCATTAGCGATGGAAAATCAAGATCTGGTTCAATTGAGTTGGGTTAAGGCCAATGTGGGTAATGTTGATAATGAGGAAGCTGACCATTTGCAAAGTTGGCTGTCTTTGATGGTGAAAAAAATTGAAGTTATTTTACCTTATTCTTTAATAATTAAATTCTGCAAAAAGAGAAAATATTTCTCAATGATAATAACTTCTGGATGTATCTTTGAATTCCTCTTGGCTCCCGGTTAAGGAAAAGCCTAATTTCCGGTGGTTAATACCGATTATTATATATTGTTAGTAAATAGTTGGGTCTATTTCTTAACTGGCTATGACCTGTTTGTGGTATGCCGTTACAAATCAAGAGTTCGCCGAATTGTTCATGTACGGAATATTGACAATTTTATTGTTGAGTGTACATTTACCAGTGATTTTCATTTGACTAAGCCTAACTGTATTATACTGTGCCTGAAAAGATCAACTCAAGTTAAGGGATTTTGTAATCATTGCTGGTGGCGTATATTCGTTAATTAATTTTAATGTATGTTTTATGCGTGTGATGTTTGTACTTTTATTACTTTTGCTTTAGTTTTTTTTACTTTCAATGCACGATTTACATTTTGAATTATTTTGAATATATGGTCACGTTCTATCTATGTATGTATAAAATGCCTGATATAAATTTGTAAATTTCTAGGAGTTAAATTAAATTTATAGTGCCATTCTTATATCATTATGGTGAACATTTTAATGTTATCTGGATATTTGGAGATTATTCTGTTAAGATAATATTTATTATTGTAGTTATGAGGTTTCTTTTTATCCAAGCAACAAACTTATGTTTATCAATTTGAATGTGTATTGCATGGTTTGTGTTTTGAAAATTTTCATAAATTGTGGTTTTTCGTTTTATAATAAAAGTTCCCGGCCGTCTGTACAATTGCTCTATATCCTATTAGGGTGAGCTGGGCGTTTTGGAGCAAAATAAAAATGCAATTTACTTACATATATAGAAAATAAATTATTATGAAATGTCAATTGAGTACCAGAATTGAAAAACAGCTTGACAATTTGATATAACATTTTTAAACACAATTTTTTAATAGTGATGTTTTAATTTTTTAATTTTTAAGCTTTCTTTCAAGCTTTTCATTCTTTGTCCATTCTGTCTGTCTGTCCGTTTGCACGATAACTGTCGTAAACATGACTTTATCAAAATGGAATTT
The DNA here is from genome assembly GCA_951213105.1 of Amaurobius ferox. Lineage (NCBI taxonomy): Eukaryota > Metazoa > Arthropoda > Arachnida > Araneae > Amaurobiidae > Amaurobius > Amaurobius ferox. The sequence continues at coordinate 91,594,762 of OX578142.1, read as the reverse complement.
TAGTATGTTGTCGATATGTCTGTGGGATATATGGGAATGTAAATGAATAATATCACTCAATTAGTTTTGGATTGAACCCGGGTTAAAGAAATGAAATACATTGAACCCTATGGGACCTAATTTTTCAAACATTTTTTAAGCGAATTTGAAATTCACAAATTGCTTCCAAAATTTTAGGAAATATTCAAATAAAATATAGAAAAAAAATTCAGCAAAATATGTTCGGTAGTTTTTAAATAAAAATTAAAATAATACTTGCACCCTATTAAAATAATACTTGTCTTTCCGAGAGGTTGGTGGTAGGAGAAGGAGAGTACGGTCCCTGTAGATACCTCCCCCACTGGGTTCCGTCTAAATTGAGAGAATAAAAAGAAAGTTGTGGAGATTGTCACGGAGGGCGCGGTAGCCTGGTGGTTAGCGCGCGGGAATTGCACTCGGTAGGCCCAGGTTCGATTCCCGCCACTGCCAAAACTACCGCCGTGTTCACGCGGAGTACGATCATGTTAAACATGTGGGTCCGTAAGTCCTGTCGAGAGGTTGGTGGTAGGGGAAGGAGGGTACGGTCCCTGTGGATGTCTCTCCCACTGGGTTCCGGTCTAAATTGTGTGGCTCTTCCTGGCCGTCCAAACAGTTACCTTACACCTTTCTGGTAGGTCGGACGGTCTGGGTCTCAACAACAACACATACTGATGGAAATATTTCCAAAAATGTTCGAAATGTGTTCTGGATGTCTTAAAATGAACTTTTAAATCTAAATTTCGGTAAAAATTTGTAGGGAAATTTCTCTATACAGTAGTATGAGAATATAGTAAAATAATTCTATAGTTTAGCAAATATTGCATTAATTTAATTCTTATCAAAGAATATTACATTTTAGATGCGGTGTTTACATTGTTTAATTATGAGCTATATATCCATATCAAAAGAGTGTGCGCTGATTACACTGTTTCAATACTTTGCATGACGCAGGGAACACGTGGACGGGGTCTCTTGAAAAATGAGGGAAACGGACTGTACGTGCGCAATTAGTAGAATTCAATAATGCCATGATTGTGAACACCGGCTAAGGGATTATTAATTACTGCGTGTTCTAATTATTCATTTATTTCAATCCATATTATTTTTAAAAGTGTATTAAATTGTCTTTCAAATTAATTTTGATTAAAAATGTACGATTAGAACTATGACTATGAATGAATTTAGGTGTAGTTTAAAAATATTTATCCAATTTCTTGAATCTATATCCTAAATTAAAGTATATACAATTATATTTTAAAATCATATTCAGCCAAGTCGCTGCGATCTTCACTTTTAGCGTTATTATATGTTGAAGTTTGTTTTTGTCTATTTTTTACAATTAAATTGGCAGATTTAACCGATTAAATGAAGTTAAAATTAAATATTTTACAGGAAACATTAAAAGAAATTCTAATACTAATACAAGATATTCCTCATTTCTAACGTTATTTTCTAATTTTAACCGATTTTTTGAAAAACTCAATTGCAGCGTGCAAAAGTGAAATTTCCTTCTTATATTCGAGATCAATTTATTTCTCAAATGAAATATTCAGACACTGTAAAATATTTTTTTTTTTTGATAATTAAACTTTACTGCTAGTCTGTGAGACAATTTTTAAATTTTTGACAAATATTTTAATCTAGCGACCCAAGAATTTTTCTAGTCTCTACGAGAGCATTTGCAAAATTCTCAGTCACTTAGAGAAACGGAATATAAGAAGAATCTTACTGCTTTCTTCCGATATATTGTATTAAATATTCGGGTTTTCTGTAATTAAAAATAAAAAATTTGATTCTTTGATATTTAAATTTATAAAGGATTCTAAGTTAATAATTTATTTCTCAGCCAAGGATTCTAAGTTAATAATTTATTTCTTAGCCAAATCAATCCTAAAATAAAAGTCAATTACACACCTCTGTAGCTAGTCTAAAATTTGGCTGAAGTAGGAGAATAATTTTGTCAGAGTCAGTAACTCGGTCTGTCGAAAGATTTATAACGATATATACGAGTATTTGTTGGTTTTTATTTAGGAAGTTCGTTAAAGTCACATTTTAAAGCTCTCGCAGAGTTCTATCGAGATAGTATTTGTACGATGCTTAATTCAAAAGTTCTGTCATGGTTTACGAACATCATTTAACTTAGGTGAGTTGAGCAGAGTAATGTAAGCAAATGCTCGCTCGGCTGGCATTTGCGTCGACTTCGTTTCTTTTATTGCGCATTACTTTGTTTTAGCTTGTCGTTGATGACCGATCACTTTGCTTGATGTTCAGTACTTTAGAGCAAGATGATAGTGTAGAGCAAGATGATAGTGTAGAGCAATACGTTTAGTGCTGTAGAGCAAGACGTTTAGTGCTGTAGAGCAAGACGTTCAGTGCTGTAAAGCAAGATATTTAGTGCTTTAAAGCAATAGTTTTAGTGCTGTAAAGCAAGATGTTTAGTGCTGTAAAGCAAGATGTTTAGTACTGTAAAAGCAAAATGTTTAGTACTGTAAAAGCAAGGTGTTTAGTACTGTGAAAGCAAGATGTTTAGTGTTCTAGAGCAAGATGTTTAGGGTTTTAGAGCAAAATGCTTAGTGTTCTAGAGCAAGATGTTTAGTGTTCTAGAGCAAGATGTTTAGTGTTCTAGACCAAGATGTTTAGTGTTCTAGGGCAATATGTTTAGTATTCTAGAGCAAGATGTTTAGTGTTCTAGGGCAATATGTTTAGTATTCTAGAGCAAGATGTTTAGTATTGAGAGCAAGATGTTTAGTGTTCCAAATAGATATGTTTAGTGTTAGTATTGCAGAGCAAGATGTTTAGTGTTCGAGATAGATATGTTTAGTGTAGAGCAAGATATTTGGTGGTGTACATTAAGATGCATAGTGCTTTAGAGTAATATGTTTGGTGGTGTAGAACACGATATTTGGTGTAGAGAAAGATGTTCGGTGCTGTAGAGCAAGATGTTTGGTGTTGTACAGCAAGGTGTTTGGTGTTGTAGAGCAAGGTGTTTAGTGTTGTAGAGTAAGATATTTAGTGTTGTGAAACAAGATGTTTAGTGTTGTAGAACCAGATATTTAGTGGTGTAGAGCATGATGTTTGGTGGTGTAGAACAAGTCTTTTAATATTGATGGTTTAAAACATTCGAAAAATTGGTCACTGAGGTCGTCAATATTTTGTTAATAGTTTCGGATAGAGTTACAGAATGATCTTGGTTATTATAGAATTAATTATAAAACACTCTAATGAAACATAATTACTATACCTTGTTTAACAAAGCCCAATAAATTTACAACTTCTTAGACACCCCTCCCTAACAAAACGTATGTGTACCACGAACAATAAAACTAACTATATTTTGAATCAATAATATTAAATTAATAATGTCTGCAAAGCCACATTATTATGAAAAATAAAGCTTGATATTCCAATATATTAAATTATCATCAAATAAGCTCCATTTTATACAAGTTGCCAAGTCAGCGATATTACAGGATAGAATACTTTCATAATACTTTTTGATGTCAAACATCTTAGCTCGAGGGGTAGAGTAAATATTTAAAGGAATGCGACCTTAGATAAAACGGAAGTATGTAAAAGAAGCGACACCATATTGTTACAAATGCGTAACAGAATACCACTATTATAATTTGAACGCCTGGATAGCTTGACCTTTGTGACAAAATTGGCGAAATATCTCCACCTTGGCGATTTTTGACGAGTTCTAGAAACTTCTCGAACTTCGTAGATCGGCTAGGAGCTTTACGACTTATGTGATTTTTCCAGAAATTTCCATAGAGGGTATAGTATATAAGCTCGCCTCGTTCAGTTACGTTGTGGATAGGATATGAGCAAAAACATTTGTTGAACTTCATACAGAATCCAATTTGAAATTTTCTTTTGAATGTATATACCTTTTAAGCTGGTAATATAAAACAATACTGGTAGAAAAGTGTAAAAAATTTAATTTTTAGATCCGCAACATCTGTACTTTATGTCATTTTGCGTTTATCGCTTGCGCCGACGGCACACTCGTCGCTCGACAGCTGAGTGATTCCAAACATTACGTGCAAACGTTTCATCTTCGATAACTTCGTCGTTTGTGGTCCAGTTTGGACGAAATAAACTACATTCTATTAATCTACTGAAACTGAAAATTAAAACATACAGTTAACAAAATAACAAGAAAGATCAATCACGCATAAAGCATTGATTATGAAACACCTACCAAAGGACATGCAATTTTATTTAAACATCTCTAAAATGCGATACACTCAGCGACGATTTTTTTTTAAATTATCGCAGCACTAGAATAATTTATTATATGTGAAAACTTAAAACTTCATTAAAAAATGAACTTCATTCAAATGACGTCAATGAAATATAAATCGTCTAGCGCTCTGTGTAAAAGCAATGAATGTTTCACTCATATCACTTTTATTCCAGACTCCAGAGCTAAGTAATTTTGCGTGAAAAAATTCAGCAATTCATATACAACTTATCTTATAATCACTTGTTTACATTCTGTATCCATTAAAATTAGGCTTTGTTGTAGAAATAATCAAAGTTTGATGATCATTTAAACAAAAAAATATTGTAATTGCGTTGGCACAGAATATAGATGCACAGAAAATACGCAAAAAAAAGCGGCTTCAGGACGGATTCAACACTAAATATAAATTTGAAAGAACTTTAAAAATCACGATTTTTACACTGGGAATAACAGATGGATGCCATATTTTGTTTTGAAGTGGGTCACGGGTCACGTGATCTCTTCATATAATATGGGTGTAATTATTATTTTAAATTTTATTTTAAAAACTACTGAACATATTTTGCTAAAAAAATATTTTGTATTTTATGGGATAATTAGAATATTTTCCAAAATTTTCAAAGCATTTTGTGAATTTTAACTTCGGTTAAAAAATGTTTGAAAAATTAGGTCCCATAGGGTTCAATGCATTTCACTTTTTCAATCCGGGTTCAATCCAAAACTAATTGGATGATATTATTCATTTACATTCCCGTATGTCCCACAGACCGTCTCAATAACGCACTAAAATTTCATTTTGATAAAGTCATTTTTACGGCAGTTATCGTGCAAACGGACAGACAGAATGAACAAAGTTATAAACACTTTTCATTATATTGGAAAGTGTTATAAACAAAAACGTTAAAAACAGAACGAAAAATGTTAAAAGAGCAACAGAGTTACTCACTATTTAATTACTTTGAGATAGAATTAAAAATGCTTTCACTCAACGGTGAAGACATACTAGTCCACCACCAACGGAAATAACGCCGAATTTTTATGGAAGACTTTTTTAAAATGCCGCCATTTTCTACACTTCCATCGAAGCTCTCATTGGTGGAAATTGATTGAAAACAGACCCCGATCGGTGTAGATTTTCAAAATGATTGAGCGTTTAAAGTAAATAGAACTTTAAAGATCCATTCGAAAAATTGCGCTTTGGAGAAAACTGATTGCATAAAACCGTTCGCAGGATACCCAGACATTCTCGTCAAACTCCTGCATTTCTCTCCGAAAATCCGCGGAGAAAAATAAACGCTTCTTTAAACTTTATTCTTCATTATGCACATTTAGCTCTATGGGATTGATGCATCGTATAAATATGTCATTTCCATATCTATAGTATTCAAAGCCTTTTTAAATTGAGAAGCAAAGCGTTTGGGAAAACTGCCGAAAAACATTTTCCTTCCGGAGATTTTTTCCAGATGATTCTAAAGATAGATTTAATTTCAATGCTTCTTGTGTGAATGTATTTTTATGTATTGCGCGGTTTATCAGGAGTTTAAAGAACAGGGGAGCGCTTTGATACGACGGTGTTTCATATTCGCCGGTTTAAAAGTCCATAATACACGCTATGAAAACCATATTTTCATCTAAGTTGGATATGACATTGTCGTACTTAGCAGTTTCATCGCGCGATTGGTATCTATATAGAACGAGGTTAGAGTGTTTGTGTCATTTCAGACCCCCCACATGCCAACTCAATGACCTACAAAACTAAATCATTGCATTGCTATGCAAGGTAGGATTAAAAGTTCGGAGAATGTGCTGATATCTCTAACCCTGATTAGAGGAGAGGGGAATTATTTTACCGTGGTGTAGAGGCACATGTGACGCGAGACGTGAAAAAGAAGAAGCAGGTCCGCAGTGCAGGTTTTTTCCAGACAATGCTTGTTATTTAACTATAGTCGTTCACGTTCGTCGAAAACGGAAATGGCATTTGAAGAACAACGTGCAAACATCAAATTCTGCCAGCGTTTAGGGAAATCGCCGACAGAAACATTGTGTTTCTGTCGGCGATATATGGACTACATTGCTTATTGAGGATGCTATCAATATTGATAATTGTTAATTTAGAGTTGCGTAAAATATAAATTAATTTTGTATGATATAAATTTAGATGTTGTCATCCGAATGTACAATTTACCGCGCCAAATCCACAAATTAACGTTACAAACACTGTTCCGTGGATCTTATTATCGCCGTTAAGGAAGTAAAATTCATTGCATTATATAAGGAAAGTCATGTGCTGCCCACAACAGACTTTTTTGAAATAGCTATTAGTAATTATAACACTTTTTACACAACATTTCAGTCGATTCTATAACTTTTAGCTAATTAATTAAAATTTAACGCAAAATATCTGTACCATGCATTCACAGACGATTCGGCAAAACATACTCCGTAAGTCTAACAAGCACTTGCGGCACCCGCTATTATTCTACAGAAAAGAATATTAATACTGATTAAATTTAATAGAAAATTAAAATATAAAAATTACTTTCAGTAAAAGATGAAACAAATCTTACCTATATATTACAAATATTTCAGTGAAATGTAAAAATACGTTGTTTAAAAATATTGTTGAAATAGCAACGCCGCCATCAAACGAACAACCCATAGATATAGCATTATACAGACGATATTTCTTTTTTGCAAATTTATTTGAAGAAAATTATACCATGTTGCTTAGCAACGGAATTTAAATCCAATGTGTTTATACAGGGGACTATTTTCATTAAATTTTTTCCTATTTAAATAATAAAGAAATGCAAATAGAAGTAAATTTTATCGGAATTTTATTTTCGACTGAATTATATCGATTAATGCTTTCTGCTTTAAAATATCACGGGGAGTATTGATATTTTCAAACCCATATGTTGTGTTTAGTCAATTGTTGAAACAGGATGTAGTACGGGTATATCTTATGCATTTTATTGCTTTCAATTTGGCATATTTGATCCAATTTCATATATTTTTTTAATTTACTAGGAGGCTCTGCCCCCTGCTCGCACAATCCCCTTCGGGAGGCTTTGCCTCTTAGCGCTAACTTCATATCTATCTTTCCTAAAAATTCTACTTTCAGAAATCTACTTTCTATCTCTGCATATTTTCAGCAGGAGGGAAAAGCAGGGATTTTTCTTAGCCCAGGGAATCCCAAAACTGAATTCCTTGATCGTGAACACGCTTCGAGCGCTATTTCATGCCAAACTAAAGTTTAAAACGATAAACGGCTTATTTGATCGTGTTACCCTATCATTTCCTTATAAATGCACCAAATTTCATATTTTTGTATGTTATAGTTTTTACGGTAGGAGATAGATAAATCGCTAGGCATTCCAATACGAAAAAAAGTTCACTTCAGAAGTTTATAAAAAGTAAAATATCTCAAACGCTACATCAAAATTACAAAAAGGGGCTCTATCTTGCAAAAATTCACTCATGTAGGTACCTGTATGCAAAAAACTCATGGACTTGCTATTGTTCGTCTATTCAGGACGCGAACTCGCAGCTCAAATATTTTTGATTTTGACATCAAATATTTCTTAAACTACAATATATATCAAAAAACGGTTTATTTCAGCCTATTCCTCAAAGCTTTTTCTACAAGCCAACAAGTGTACCAAATTTCATATTTTTATATGTAGTAGTTTTTGCGGTACGAAGCAAGGAATCTCGAGAAACGAGAAATTTGTCAAACAGCGGCGGCATCAGCTACTTCTTTTTAATATAGAGAGATTTACAAACGGGACCAGGACGTTATATTCTTCAGATCTGCCTATGTAGATAATTTTGTATAATGAGAACAGAGAATCTTATACGGTTTTTCAGGAGGATTAAATTAAATATTTTAGTATAATGTTTTGAATAACAATATCATTTAGAATATTATAGGAATTTAACATAACTGAATTTTAAGTTTCATTATATTATATATTTCGTACAAGCAACGGGTATGTAGCTAGTTGATGCTAAAAATATTATTAACATAAAAACTTAATGATCTTTTGCATTAACTTACAGTGAATAAAATTTTTACCATGATTTTTCATGGGACCCACTGGTACACCATTATTAAATAGTTTATGCATGATATTTTAATGTGGCATGTAAAATTACATAACTAAAATCATAATATAAGGAGTAGTAAACCTTTTGTTGTTAAGAGTAAAATCCTACGTGATTTTACCCCTTCTCCTTTAAAGGGAAAAGTTTAGGAGACTGCCCCTGTTGTAATTTTGTAAAGTTTAACAACTTAAAACTTGGTTTGGTCACTTGGTCTCTAGATTTAGAGAACTCACTAGATTGCTGAGACAAAATCACAATTTGACAATTACGGAAGGAGTTAGTCTTTTTTTATTATCTACATGAAATTGCTGTAAGAGTTATTTAGGACAGTGATCTGACCTCACACATGTTCCATTACAAAAAGCAGGCATATAGTTCCTTCCTCACTCGACAGATGGCGTATGCTGTTAGATTCTTTTATAATCCTGATCATAAAACTATCCCTCATCCTCAGCTTCAGCTCCTCTGAAAAACTTTTCCAAGTCAGTGCGACGAGAGATAATGTTAAGGAAAATAGCTTTTATGGAAAGTGTGAATAATGCAAAATGTTGCTTCATAAATGGCTCGTTGAGCGGGAAATTTATAGTGTAAGAAATTAAAAAAAAAACAGCTTATTTCAGATTCGGTAAGGGTATTTTCAGAGCTTGATAAACATCCCAGGTATTAAGTACTGAAAATACTACGCTCCCTCCTCGATATATCTGAGGATTGGTGAAAATTTTTAACAAACCGATAAAATAGCAGTTGGAAGAAAATAACAGTTCTTAAATTTATCTTGGAATAACTTTTTGATTACGAACATTTTATTTTGTGTAATTTATTTTTTAATGAATTTTTCTTTATTTTTCCTTTCTAATAAAAGTTAATCAATGCCAAGCCAGCATTGACCTTCATTACATAAAGCAATATTCTATGATAATTTACCATTGACACGTAATGGTATCTATTTGAAAGGTGGGAATTAGGGCAAACATTGATATTTTTCGTATTAAAAGATACATGATTTCAGACTCATACTATGTTTATTGATTAATTCAGTTTGAACAAAAAGAAACAAAATGATACTGAAAGCTTCTTGTTTCAAACCACAGATATAATCTGAAATTTTTAGAAAATATATTCACATATCATGTAAGTGTATTAGTGTGGTTTAATTCAATTTTAATTTGATTCAGATATATCAAATTATTAATGGAACATTTATGTTTTAGTATACAGCATGGAAAGGTCGAAAATGTATTAAATGAAAAATGATTCGATTCGTTTATTGTTAAACATCTCCTTTTTTTCGGACAATGCAAAGTTTTTTTTTTTTATCTATATTTGGTTCTGTCTCTGGTTCTTTGAACTTGTTACATCTTCCGTGATAAAAGCAGGGCTGCAATGAGACCTGGAATGTTTGAGAGAATGGAGAAAAAATCGATTGAAAGATCTTAGAAGATATGGAAGAGGAGCTCAAGCTAAACAATTGTTTTTATAATACGTTAATACTACCTTTTATTAAATATTTGTATAAACGATTAAGATACTTAATTTAATTTATTTTTATATATTTTAAAATTTTTGAATAAAGTCAAATATTTTTAAATTTAGTTTGAAATTTATGAAATATAATCTTAACACTTTCATAATTTGATAATTGATAAATGCTGGTGATGATTTTATCTGAATGCAGGATTTTATGTGCATTTAACGCAGTATTACTTTCTTTAAATTGAATATTAATTAGTAAGTTGCTACAGAATTATAATAACCCTCGCATTAAAACAATAAACGAATTTGAAGCATTCTCAATTTATTTTAGATATGATTTTGTTGCAGATAATTTTTTTGTTGCAGATGTGGTATTGTTATCTGCAGTAAGAGCAATCCTAACTTTGAATACGCTTCCTATAACAAGTTCTATGAGTGTATATTACTTTACTTCCTTAATAAGTTAAGAAAAGTATATAGAAAGATCGAAAATAAATCGTTGTACTTAATATTTATCAAAGCAAAGGGCACAAACTTAAAGGTAGGGTAAATTGTAACTGAAGTGTGAAGAAGATAAATATATTGATAAATCTGTACGCAGGGCGTCCTGGAACAACCTTCTTTTCCTCACCCGTTAGACATGGATGATATAGACTTCCAATTTGTAAAATGTTTTAATTAAAGTTACAATTGATCTTATAACAGTTTTAATAAGCGTATTTGTCTGAAAAATGCGAAATCTAGCAGTACCCCACATTGCAAATAAAATATTAAAAACAGTTACAACTTAAATTTTAAGAATGCCAATTTCCCTGTCTTTGACAGGGCATATAACTAGTCTAATTGTACCTAGACCATATAATAATGTGTTTTTATCCTACTAAATCGTCCAGAAGCATCTGTTGAGCTAGATGGCCGAATCTTTATACACTTATAGTATTAACCATCCGGCAGAATCCAACGCAGTCGGATTTTCGATCCTCCCCGGATTCAAATTAAAAATATTTCCAGGTCCTCAAGTAACCCTCCGGTGGCTCAGGTGGAATCTTGCCGGACTTATATTACGTTTCTTGATTTGAAACTGTTATAAGATAAATTGCAACCTTATGTGAAATATTTTTGTAATTAGAAGTATACATCTAGTATAAACGGTTCAGGAAATGGAGTTCGATCCCAGTCTTTCCAGACACTCGGTGCAGATATCAGTGCATAATGTAAAACATGGTTATAAATCTGGAACAAAAATTAAGTTTAAGTTCTTTTTTCGGTCTAGTTTATCTAAAAGCGTTCCAAGACCTGTCTATTGCACCACACAACTAGTTGATAAGTCGTCCATTAAACTTTTACGAAATTGAAAAATACGATGCTTATGATGGACAAGGAAGTGTGGAATGGAACCAAGAAAAACCTACCAAAGCAATGAAAAGCTCGTTTCGTTCATCACGAAATTTTCATGCCTTTGTGAAATTGGCGTAGTTTAAATCGATCTGAAAATACGGCATCCCAGCAAGATTTGTGTGTCATATAAGTTGTTCCTAAGGAAAATAGCATTGGATCCTGATTTAAAGATAGTCCACTACCAAACAGGAATGCTTTTAGAATTATTTTATTAAATACGTTTTCATAACTTTCATTGCAATGCTATTTCCAGACATATAGATTACTGGCCATTTCACCCACGCTTTATACGTTCTCAAAGGCTATTGGTTAGTAAATGTAACACACTTGAAAAATAATCTGAATATTAGAAACCGTTTATAAATTCCGCATAAAAGTGGAATGGCAATTGGAGAGGCAAAGTGGTGTAAGTATTTTGAAAATCTCTCGTCACCCCTAATTTGAATTTTCGAACTTTTCAATGCTCTTAATAATCTGGAAATTAAGACGCATCGAATGAGACCAAAATCGAGATTCTGGCTGCTCAAGTGGGAACGCTCGATCACTTTGATAGTTTTAATTATCTCTTTACATCGTCCACTCTAATTCGAATTTTCGAATTATTTGAATTTTTTTAATAATCTGGAAATTAAGACGCATCGAATGAGACCAATAATCGAGATTCTGGCTGCTCAAGTGGGAACGCTCGATCACTTTGATAGTTTTAATTATCTCTTTACATCGTCCACTCTAATTCGAATTTTAGAAATATTTGAATTTTTTTTTGTCGATCTGGAGCTAAGACGGATCGAATAGCATCAAAACAAAAATTCTAGCTATAGTGGATGTACTGGATAATTTTGATACATATCACTCCCTCACCCAATCAGTGCATATTATACGGATAATATAATTGGTAAGCTAATTTAAAAGTTCCCTTTTTATTTAAAATTTCCCTGTTTATTTACCTGTACCGTGATTCTACTTGTAATTTTGATCCTCTTCAGACCCTGAGTTATGCTTGGTGACTCGTTCTGGACTCCATGCGAGTCAAACCTTTAGATAATTTTCTATGAATTTAACAATTGATGTAATTTGTGTTTCGACGACATACAGCTTGGTTATGAACCTTCCACCTTATTGTAATTTGTATTTAATAATGATTTAAATTTTAAATGCCTTGTTTATAAAATAAAGTAACTATTGTAAAATCGTAAATGGATAATATGTAAATTTTGCCTGCCGATTTGGCCTATGTGTAAGCATTTGTTGGCACTGTATTTTTCACTTCGCCACTGATGAAGGCCATGGTGATGTCCGAAAGCGCTTTGGCTTTGTAATTTTATGTACGTCGAAGAAAGGAGTTTCTGTTAAATAACTTTTTAAACCTATTTTGGTTGTCTTTAATTTTAAAAGTTTATTAAAGTTGACGTGTATCCATTCTATTTATAATTTTTGAAATTTTAATCGAATCATGAAGAGAAATGACGTATAAAATGCAAGATTCGTATTCTAGATTAATGTATTCCAAAAGGTTAACCGCAGCAGCTTCTGGGAATTCTCGTAAGAAATACAAAAATTGTGGATGTCACTTTAGTGAATTTATCTAACAATGAAGACTTCCTACATAAGAAAAAACTTTTAGAGATGTTAGAATGCTATATTTTGGCATGAGCTGTAAGCAGTAAAGTACTGGTCTCGCGTATCTCAAGATTAAAATAAGTTCTAATAAGACCAATGTGACGTAAAGTTTATAACGTAGAGTTTGGGGCATCTAAAACTAGGACCCAGGGATTTTAAAACCGTTAATCCGGCAAATTTTGTCGGTTATCGATAATGATCTAAAAATTTTGATAATTCAGTATTACAGTTATTTAATATTTATCAAACTGATAGATTAAAATTTAACTGTCATTGTCTATGGTTCTTTATTATTATTTTTTAGTTTTTAATGCAATGTAAGAATTAATACCTCAACATAACATTTATTCAAAGTTAACCCAAACTTCTGCTCTTTTCTTTAAATGTGTTTAGTGTTAATTATATACTATGAGATAAACCCGTCGTTATTCGAGGCAATACTGAAATAGAATTCATGTGGTACAAACTCGGAAATATTTTAGCCATAAATATGCTCTCTTTTAAGTTTAATAAACCCGTTAAAAAGTATATAAACCAGTTAGCCACTTTTTCAAATTATACGCGGTCATTACAGACCGATAAAACTGATATTTTAGTTCCTGTTGTCCCTCAGAGAGGTTAAAACTTAAACTCCCTAAACCCAGTCTCGTTGTCTGTAAAAACAAGTCTGTAAAGTGTTTTTAATTTTCTTGAGTTCTCGGACATTGGCACTCCATAATCAAATAGGAGAATAATTTCATGAGAACAAAGCGGTCACGAGATTCTTTAAAAAAATTAGTACGTAAACTAGAACGTAATACAATGTGTATATCTTTGCTAGTTTTGTAGAAATATTTATATCTAATGAAACTTGGAATTTCAAGATAAGTTTGAGAAAATAATATATTCTAGAGCATGCTCTAGAGTAATGTGGTGACCGGTCATTGCGTTATTCTCCGCTACGGAGAACTTTCTCCATTATACGTTTCGAACTGAATATATTTTTTGTCTAATCGTATAGCATCGAGCAACTAGACTCAAATCCAAAGCCTCGAGGGGAAAAGTTGGTCCCTTCAGGGGCGAACTGGATGACAAAACAAACACTCAACCTTCTCCACAACGATGGCAGCACCACAATAAAGATGTAATAGCGGTTTCAGTCAACTTCACATTGGAAATTAGAGGGCGTCATGAAGTTGTCCCGCTCTCTAGCCCGCGCTCTTCTCAGAAGCTTGATTGTGTATGTTTTCTTCCATTTAGAGGAGTGTGGATGACCGACCATTGCTGCATTCTCTGCTAAAAAGCACGTTCCTAATTATACGCTCGAACCCGAAAAATATTTTTGTCTAATTGTATATCATCGGGCTACTACACTCGAGGCCACACATTCAAATCCGAGGAAATCAGTGGTTCCCTCAGTATTATCTTCGTTTTTAAATACGGATTGACTAAATACCATGAAACGCCTAGCAACTGATTTCCTGCAAAGTCGCAAACAGATAGTCTACTAAATTAGACCGAAACATAAATTTTTTCTTAAACAATATATATATATATATATATATATATATATATATAATTTCCGTAGTAACATCCTATTTTAATTATATATATATAATAAAAATAGGATGTTACTATGCAAATTCGTAAACAACTTGACAAAACATTAAATGGCCAATATACAATACGCGCATAATGCAGCAGGCAAATACATTGATAAATATCAGAAAAATACAATAATAATAATAACCAATTCCAAGTAATCATGAAACATTAAAATCACCAAAGCAGTCAAACCACGACCACAATGCCGATAATAGAAATGAACAGCGCCGGCCCAATTTCGAAGATTAACCAGAATTAAATTCCTCTTTAGGTCTGAGCATCTAATTCTAATTAATCCAAACAAATGCCTGTTTCAGATTCGGCAATAATTGATTTCCTAATTTTTCTTCTTTTCAATTCTTCCTCTTTTAGTGCATGCAGTCTAAGTTTTGTATTTATAGTTAACTTACTATTGCCAAATCTGAAACAGACATTTGTTTAGGTTAATTATAATTAGATGTTCAGACCTGAAGAGGAATTTAATTCTGGTTAATCTTCGAAATTCAGTTGGTACTGTTCATTTCTATTATCGGCATTGTGGCCGTGGTTTGAATGCTTTGGCGATTTTAATATTTCATAATTACTTAGAATTGGTTATTATTATATTTTTCTAATATATATATATATTTACAGATCAGGAACGCTAGTATTTTTTATAAAATAACTGTAAGTGCAACTCTTCAACAATGTACTTATTTGATAAATCTAATTCTCTAACCGTTACCTTTAAAAACGATTATTTTTGCTTATTGATACAAGTATTTTTTGTTTAGAATTAAATATAAGACCCTTCCAAAGGGGGTGTGGGCTGAAATGATGATATGCAAGATAATATCAAGTATTAAAAAAAGTAAATACCATAAAGCTATAAGTTAAGATAATGAACAGTCTTCTCTGGAAGGGCCGAACCAGCTAGATCACCGACTGACTACCTTTTTTCCACAAAATACCTCCTAAATGTCAATTTTTTTCAGCTGTCCCCTGATCGTCAATTTTTTTGCATTGTACCCCTTATTTTTCTATTTCTTTCAATTGAACGTCCTAACTGATCTGTTTTCAATTGTATTTCAATTGTATTTATCAACTCAATATATTTCAATTCCATCCTCTTCCAAGTTTTTCGATTTAATAAATATTGCAATTGTTATACATTTGATTTCCTATAAATAGAAATACATTTCGCAGTTTAAAATAAACACAAGGATGTTATAAGTTTTATGGAATAAAAGATGTAGTGAGTATTGTGGCGATAAGAAATCATAAGTTATACTTTTAAATATAAAATTCATTAAGTAATTTTAATTTATTATTTAATGTTAAATTCATTAAGATGACCTGGCCGTTATCTCATAAAGTGGAATTACTATTTAAACGTACATTGCTTTGCTGTGCCGCAATAAACCCTCTAATTATTTTTACCTTTTGAGTGAGTCCTGAAAATAATTATTAATTAATATAAAAATATTAGACCAATTTAAACTTAACAATAACATTTATTTAAGACATAAAATACCCATTAAATTCAATTACATTAATTATTCTTCCTATTAATTATTTATTAAGATAGCATGTGAGAGGGGAGCACGTGAGACCCTGAACCATATACCTAACGTATTTATTAACCTGTGGATGATTGATGAGTACATACCTTCAATCTGGGCCTTGTTAGCAGCACTTGGTCAATCTCGTCTGTAATTACCGCATCAACTCGAAGTGTAATGCCCACTCGTAACTTCATTGAATACTGCTAACTGACACACTCCACTTATTTCATGCTATTAGGCATCTTCCTTAAGTCATTTTAGTATATCGCATTTTTTTAGTCACAAAGTCATGATTGTCTTATTTCTGGTCTGCTCTTGTCTCAAAATTCCATCTCTTTCTTCGTCAAAGTCTGATCTCCATGTCTTTTCGTCTGCTTCTCTGATTTCGTCTTCAACTGCACTCGTTTTCTCTTAGTCTGTGGTTCCTTCGGTGGTGGTGGTGGTGGTGGTAGCTCCGCCTTTACTTCTTTGGCGTTCATTGGTTTTCTTAACCTAATGGCATCATTTCCCATTTAGTATGGCCCAGCTCAGTCCCTCTGGTATTGCACCCCTAAATTTATAGTCTTTGACCTTAAAGTTCACGTTGTTCTAAACCCCGGCGCCAGCCAGACTATAGCTTTGTTTGCCGTTCTGGGCATCATAAATACTCACATAAAATTGTCTCATCAAATGTGAGAACACTTTTTGGTCTCACATATCTCCCCACGGACAAAAAAAAAATTCAACAACAATAGAGTTAAAAAAAAGTTCCATTCAGATGCCACTTCTTAGAACAGATACAAAACTAAAAGAATATAAAACCTTTAAAAATATTAATAAAGTACGAGTACAAGGAACTAACAGTAATGTCTAAAATGGAAAATATATTATTACAACCGGCCCCGGAAAATGCTGAAAATAATACTCAGTTGGTTTCAGAAACCAATTGAGCACTCTTTGTTGCGAACGGAAAGTTAATAGAACTATTGTCGAAATAATAAGCCTGTCTGAAGAGACACATACTTTTGCATATTAATATATATATATATATTTCTGATTCTCTGTGTAGGATACTTGAAATATGAATAAGTGACAAATGATCCAATTATTTGTATTTGGCTTTATATTTAGAATATGAATTTGGTTTCATATTAGTGGAATTTTAAATTTATGTTTAGTCTGAAGTATCAAAGAAAACAATCTTGTTTAAAAAAACCATCAATTTGCTCAAGTCTATCACTGCCGGAATATTTTCACGTACTCTTAGCTGTTCTATCACGTACTCTTAGCTGTTCTATCACGTACTCTAGGTTGGTAAACGCTGATCTAGAGCTTTGACGTCCTACTGCTTGAATCACAGGGCAAACGAAGACATTTCTAAGAATGTACAATCAATAATACGTTCGTAATGCGAAACACATTCCGTACACAGGAGCATTTCAACCCGTAGAGTGCAAGCAGATAGTTTTTATTTATAAATTTATCGTTGGGTAAAAATTATCTTTTTGATAATTACGAATTAAATTCCATGACTTTGAATTCCGTCACCTGCCCACTTATATTATTATTTTTGCCTTTATCCAATCTATTGTAACATTTAAATTTAGAGAAATGTCATTATAGTGTTAAGTGGTATGGCATCGATGCTCCTTGGAAGGTTGCCAGGAAAAGGTAACCTAGCACCTGCCTCTTATAACTCAATAAGGGGCAGATGGTAGGTTTTAACTATTAGCTTATAATGTTTCATATATCTAGTGAAGTCGATTTATGGTTCTGTGAAAATTTATCTCTTCAAGTAAAGTGTTAGTTTATGCTAAGCATAACTCAGCCAAAAACTTCCCCAAACCCATTTGTCTTGCAGCGCAGCTCAACTGGTAGTTTCTATTCATTATAATTTAACAAAACTGAAAACTGCGATGTTTATAAGAAACAAGGAAATATGGCATGTGACCAACAGAAAAACTGCAGGAGAAATAAAAACACTAGATTTTCACTAGATTTACATTACTTCTTGCAGTTGGCTGAAGTTCAAAAAGCGATTTGAAAATCGTCATTCTTGAAGCTATGTTTGTTATTCAAGAATTTCTTTGTAATACATATACTGCTCTTGAAATGTTTAACATAAATAGAGAAGCGAAGCGCTGCCATAAAATTTGCACTTGAGAACGTGATACATATTCTTGATTAGCGTTTCTTGAATGCTTTCAGTTACCATAACTATGCAAAGTTTTTGAAAATTTAATGGGTTGTATATTTACAAGGAAATGGCAATTAAGGATTTATTGTGTACAGAATCTTCTAACATAATACAGGAAAAGTTGTGTGTGTGTGCGCGCGCAGTCTGTAGCGAGAAATCTAAGCGTCGTACGGCCATGGAATTTCGTACACAGATACATTAGAACTTGAATAGGTGAACCTCGGAATTATATTTTTATATTTCGAATTATTCTTTAGTTATTTTATGTTTTAGCGTGACTTGCAACGGTTTTGAAAGATAGATATTCACATAAATCGATTCCTTAGTGACCTAAAATATTATCACAGAGTTTTTAATTTGCCACCATCGGAAAGATTGAAAAAGTTTCTTTCAAACAAACTTTAAACAGAATCCATGCGATTAATAGATGGGTTTTCGTAAATTAAAAAACATATGTACTGTTCGTGCGTTTTAAACCTCCCTGATTTTTAAATTACTATATAAAATATTTGACCTCCCGTTTAATATTTATAATTTAACAGTATACTCTTTGTAACAAAGACTACTCCGGAAAAATATTTTCCCAAAGCATCTGTTATTTAATTATACATTTTGTAAGTCAGCGATCTCCTACAATTTTTAAATCAACCGATCATTTCCCCATTTCCGAGCGGACCTTTTCTACCTACTGAAGCCACACCCACACACGGGGGGAATCGTGTTATCTATTCGCGTATGCCGATAATGGATGCGTAGGACCTGATGTGTGATTGAGATTTGGAATTTTTATTTGTAGCACGAGAATGATTTTAATTCAAAACAGGCAATTTGGAAATTGAGTATGATGCTATCTCTATCTGTATTATTTATTTCAGGAAGATATGATCTGGAGATTTTATTTGTATCGTGATAATGATTTATAAAGTTCAAAATAGGAGATTTGTAAAGTGAGTATGGTGTTACCCGTATCTGTATTATTTAAGTAACGATCACTTATTTAATATTTATATAGTTTTGAAATATAAAAATTACGTTGTTTGCAGAAGATATATATAAATTGGTTTAATTGTATTGAGATTGTTGAAATTAAGATTTAAATTGTGTTGTTAAAGTAGAACGTAGAGTCTCCACATGTGACGAATTTCGGTTTTATGACTCGGAGGGGGGGGGGGGGGGGAGCTGCGTATAACACACGTTGTGCCGATGTACACGGATTACATGTAATTTAAACTGTTATTTATATGAACAACATTTATTTATTTTGATATTTTATATGACTACCATACATTAACTTCCTTGTATATAATAAAGGAAAACGTGTGTGTGTGTGTTTGTGTGTGTGTGTGTGTGTGTTGATGTTGATGACCCAGACCGTCCGACCTACCAGAAAGGTGTAAGGTAACTGTATGGACGGCCGGGAAGTGCCACCCTATTTAGACCGGAACCCAGTGGGGGAGGCATCCACAGGGACCGTACCCTCCTTCCCCTACCACCAACCTCTCGGAAGGACTTACGGACCCACATGTTTAACGTGATCGTACTCCGCATGAACACGGCGGCATATGTGGCAGCGTGCAAATCTAGCGCGCAAACCACGGGGATACCGCACCCGAGATGGCCAACAGCACGCGGCGTTCCGAGGTGGTCACCCACCAAGTACTAACCGCGCCCGATGCTGCTTGACTTCGGTGATCTAACGAGAACCGGTGTTTTCAGCACGGTACGGCCGTTGGCCGTGTGTGTGTGTGTGCAATCTTTAGCAGGACATCTACGCTTTGTGCGGGAATGAAATTTGGTACACAGGTACTTTAGTAAAAGGAAATGTGGCCCTAGGTGTTATTGTTTTTAACACTTTACAACATGGTTGAAAAGCGTTTATGATTTTGTTCATTCTGTCTGTCTGTCTTTTCGCACGATAACTGCCGTAAAAATGACTTTAACAAAATGAAATTTTAGTATGTTGTTCAGACTATCTGTAGGACCTATGGAAATATAAATGAATAATATCACCCAATTAGTTCTGGATTGAACCCGGGTTGAAAAAATGAAATATATTGAACCCTATGGGACCTAATTATTCAGACATTTTTTAAAGGAATTTAAAATTAACAAATTGCTTCGACAGTTTTAGGAAATATTCAAATTAACCCATAAAAAATATAAAAATTTTAGCAAAATATATTCGGTAGTTTTTTAAATACAAATTAAAATAATAATTACACCCATATCATATGAAGATATCACGTGACCCACTTCTAAATAAAATATGGCATCAATCTTGTGTCAAAATCGTGATTTTTAAAGTTTTTTTGTAATTTATATTTCGTATCCGTCCTAAAATGCCTTTATTTTTGCTTAATTTCTGTGCATCTGTATTATGAAATATCGCAACTACAATATATTTGAGTTTAAACGATCAATGCTATCCATCTTGTGTCAAAATCGTGATTTTTAAAGTTATTTTTAATTTATATTTAGTGTCGAATCCGTCCTGAAACCGTTTTATTTTTGCTAAATTTCTGTGCATCTGTATTCTGAAATAACGTAATTAGAATATATTTGAGTTTAAATGATCATCAAACTTTGATTATTTCTACAACGAAGCTTAATTTTCACTTATAGAGAATGCAACCACATGAAGATGAGTTGTATAAGAATTGCTTAACTCTATTAATGCAAAATTATTTAGCTCTGGAGTCTACAATATAGCTGATATGAATAAAACTTTCATTGATTTTACATAGAGACGCAGACGATTTTATAGCATACTTTTTCGATGAAGTTTTAAGCACAGAATTAAACTACTTTTACCTCCATGGTTTTATGTTTTTAAGTAAAATAAATTATTGTAGTATTGTGATGAATGAAAGGAATAGAAAAAACTGTATGAATGAAATATTTACTGCTTTTTCATAGAGAGCCAGGCGATTTATATTTCAATAATATCATTTGAATAAAGCTCATTTTTTTCGATGAAGTTTTAAGTTTTCAAATATAATAAATCATTGTAGTATTGTGATAATTTTAAAAATATTACCGCTGAATGCATCGCATTTTAGAGACGTTTAAATAAAATTGCATTGCAGCTGGAAAGTGTTTCATAATCAATGCTTTATGCATGATTGATCTTTCTTGTCAAATTTCCATTTCGTTTTGTAGTTATTTTACGTTTTAACCCGATTTACAACGGTTTTGGGCTATATTGACAAAAAACGATTTTTTAGCGATTGAAAATTTTATCACACAGTTTCTATCTTGACATCATCGAAAAGATTGAAAAATTCTCTTTTAAACATATTTTGAACAAATTCCATACGTGTATTAGAATAATTTTCAAGAATTTTAAAACATATATACTTTTCTATTGTTCTGAAAGTCCCCGATTTTTGAATTGATATATAAAAAAATTAACCTCCAATCCAAGACTTATAATTTACCACCAACTCCTTTAAATATTTCACACTGCTCCAAAATGAAAAATAAATTCGTGAACCCATCCGTTCATTAATTATAATTTTTTAAGTGATGAAACTGTTAATTTTTTAATTCCGTGCTTGGACCTTGAATATCATCTCTCTCCCCCCCCCCCTTCCGAGGTCGTTTGAAAGCGATCTGCACATGAACTTAAAGCTTTTAGCTATCTCCCAAAGATATAATTCCGCAGACACACATTAAGTCACGATTATCGCCTGAACATTTCTTTTATGTATTTATTTTTTTTATATGTGGGCGTCTGCGGACTACCTGCTTGTAATGCGTTCCTTGCGTTAGAGGAAAGATGGCACAATCAATGTAGTTACCACTCCCGTTGAGTTAAAGTCTAAACTGGGTGGCATTTTCCCGGCCGATCCTCGAAGTCTCCCTTATACCCATGTCTACGTGGAGTATGGGCACGATAAATCTGTATGTCCAAAAGTCTATTTGAGGGGTGATGTGTTAGAGGAAGAATAGTACAAGCTCTGTAGTTATCACTCCCGTTGGGTTAAACTCAAACTGGGTGAAACTTTTCCGTCCGTCTAAACAGATACCTTACATCTTCTGGTAGGTCGAACGGTGTGGGTTAAATGAAAGAATGGTCCATGTGCTGAGAGCGGTATTCTTAGAAAAGCACTGCTGCTGAGACATAATTTAACTAATAGATTGTCTGTTTCACAACACAGAAACCATGGCGGGTAATCAAAAGAAAACCAGCAGAAATGAATAGACCTTTCCATTCATCACTAGGTTTTCATTGCTTTTTAGAATTGGAGAAGTTCTGAAAGATCTGAAAATACCGCCTTTCCTAAAACCATATGTGTGTTATGCAAGAAGTTTCCTAAAGAAAAAACAGCATTGAGTCGCTATTCAAAAATAGTACAAGCTTCAAACAGGAAATGTTTTGTTGCGTTCGTTTATTGAGCATATTTTGCCCAGCTTTATATAAATTGTATTTCCTTTAGAATTGTGGGAAAATCCTATTTCAACAGTTTTGCTACAAAATATTTATCAATGCACTTGTTTTCTTAGAGCAAGTGTTTTATTCTTGGGAAGTTTATCGGAAATAGAAGAATTCCGTATATAAACTGATATTTATATTTTGTACAAGGAAATGTTCCCGCCGTTGCTCGGAATTCAAATCAGGAATTAATTGAATTCATTCAATTTTTTAAAAGGCGTGATCTGTCCCGCTCGTATTTTAGCAATCCCTATAATAAATGAACAAAAAATACGCATACATCCTAAATAAGCGTTTTTGGACAACGCTTTGGCCTCTACGTAGCATTTATAAGATAAGCACCTGCTTAGCGCGAACATAGGTCTCACAGTCCACTTATGCAATCGAGCACACCCGCACAGAGAGCGTGATATGCCTTAAAACCCTGATTCTGCTTTGAGAAAATTCTTTGTTAGGGAAGGGGGCTACGTCGAAATCACGTGAGTAGGTTCCGTTTGTACGTCTAAGTACACCTAAATTAAAACTATGGATTTATAATAAAAAGTTAGCATATATATTGAAAATTAAGTTTAAAAAACATTCAAAAACAGAAAAGTGGGCAGCAAAGTACCTCGCTATTCCATTACAATTCCCTAACAGGGGGGATTCAATTCTTAAAAAAAGGTTCCTCTACTTAGAGAAGTAAAAAAATAATTTTATATGCTATTTTCAAAAGTTTAAGTAAGATGCAAGTCAAATTTTCAGAACACACTTTTAATATTAAATTAATTTTAAATTCTAAAAATTGATAATTTATCTAATGCACGAAATTCATCGCAAATGTTATAGCCCACAAAGTCTAGCCTGAAAGTCTGAGATTTAGTTCGCAGCACATCTACGAAAGACAGTTTTCTCATTCGAGCAGACTCGTCTGCTCGATAAATTGAATTTTAAAAAGACGAAAATTCGTCCGAATTTTGACTTCTAAGTTCATAACCTTTAAACTAATTCAAACTTATATATAAAAAAGAAAGAAAAGAAAAACTTGGCGAGATCTGTCGCCTTGGAAGTTCAGGTACCTCTGAATTGAATTTCGTAGCTGCCTGAAGCTTCGATTTTTTGCTACAGAAGACGCATGCATGTAAACATATTATTTTATCCTGTAAGATATATATGTAGAATTAAAATGTTAATAATTACAGAACTATTTTTCGCCAACATTTTTATCAGGCATTTTAAATTATATTTTCAAGAAAACGTCTATTTATCTGACCCAATTTAGCGCCCGTTTAAAATGAAAATAATTCATGTAACAGATGTCCTTTCTTGCAAAAGAACATATATTGATATTCTGGGCGAATAGATATAATAGATATATTAGAGCTTTTTTATGATTCGATCTCACTGAAAATTGACAAGATTATTATTGTCACCGTTTAAAATAACTGCATCCAATTTCATGAAAATGTTGACGGTGGTGGTGGTGATGGGTTGGGGGGTAGCTCCGGCAGTTGCCTGGAAGGTTTGCTTGAGGTTCTCATCAAAATGC
The DNA here is from genome assembly GCA_951213105.1 of Amaurobius ferox. NCBI lineage: Eukaryota > Metazoa > Arthropoda > Arachnida > Araneae > Amaurobiidae > Amaurobius > Amaurobius ferox. The sequence continues at coordinate 91,570,630 of OX578142.1, read as the reverse complement.
AATTGATATTTAATAAATATCCCGTGAAATAAACTACTATTGTCAAATTCTTTGGCACCAAAATACAAAGCAATTACAAAAAGTATCTTCTGCCGGGAATTGAACAAACTATATTTACGAGAATGGTGTTAACAGATTTTTTTAATAATATTGTATATAAAAAGTGAACGTATTGGATAATACTTACTAGTTTTCTTAATTTGTATAATTTTTTTTTTAATTTATTTAAAAAAACGTCCTATATCTTGAGTACGATTTATGCTAGCGACACAGACACACACACACACACACACATATATATATATATATATGTCTGTTTTTTAAGATATATATATTAGAAAGATATAATAATAACAACCAATTCCAAGTAATTATGAAATATTAAAATAACCAAAACAGTTAAATAGATATTTATATACATGCCTTTAAACACAAACACACACACACACACATATATATATATATATATATATATATATATATATATATATATATATATATATATATATATACATATAAATCAGTAAACCATAATGTTTGGAGTAATTTAAAAGTCACCAAAATTGACAAATTAAACCAGAAAAGCAGTAAAAGAGTAGGTGCAAAGCAGCTCTGACATTTTTATGCACTATACAAAATCCAAATAGAATAAAAGAGCAGTGCCGAGAAATGGTTGTTGAGGGATTGACCCCCACTCCCCGGTTGAGGCATGCTTTAGAGCCGCGGCAACACTCCCGGAAAACCGGCACTTCTCATCGAAAGTCCACCAGACCAAAGCAATTACCGAATAAATAAGACCCCAAAACAATACAAAGTAAAAAAGAAATACATTACAATTCAAACGTAAATACTTTAATGAAATAAAAATTATCTGTATTTTTTTGATAGCAGCAGACATGCAAAAATTACATGCCTGATTTTATCAAGGAAATAAAAATAATTTGTATTCTCCCAATCAGGGGCTATACAAATTCATTGTGATTGTGGTTGAAGTTTGATCACTCTGCAGCGAAGTGCGGAATGGCGACAATCGAAAAAAACCCTGTCTGCCGGACTGTCACGATCTCTTATAACTCGAGAACGGCTCGACTGATTTACATACTCTTTATCGCCGCGTTATTAAATTTAATAAGAAGTTGATTTATGATTAAAACAACTTCAAATTTTGTATCGTTTTGATATACAAAAGGGAAAATTCCAAAATAGATATTCAAACTAAATGTTTCCTGAAATAAAAAATGTAACAGCAATTTTGCAAATCTCTGTGGGAACGGGCAGATCCAGTCATACCATGTAACCAGCTTCAATATCATTGAGCTCAAAACTAGGCGCTAAATCGGTACATTGGCTATTTTATCGCAATGCCAGCTCAATCCTAAATTTGAAAGCGCCACCTAAAGGAGGGTTTTGTGACTATAAACTTAGATTATTGTAGCCGCGTGTGAAACCCTGATCATAACCAGATCTCATTATTTGAAACCGGTTTCGAGGTAGGATTGAATATATCCGTTCCCATAAAAGTTCACAAAATTAGGGTACTTCTTCAATCCAGACCTACTCAAAGGTGTAAGGTGTCTGTTTGAATGGCCTGGAAGAGCCACCCAATTTAGACTGGAACCCTGTGGGCGCGGCATTCACAGGCACCGTACCCTCCTTCCCCTACCACCAACCTTTTAGAAAGACTTACGGACTCAAATATTTAACGTGCCCGTACTCCACTTGAACACGGGGATAGTTGGAACAGAGCCGGGAATCGAACTCGGGTCATCCGAGTGCAATCCCCGCGCGCCCACTGGGCTGTCCCAACCCAAATTAGGGTCCTTAGGTATTTTTGATGTGAATTACATCTATGATTTGGATATCTCTGGCTGAAACCGGAGCCTTACGAAAAATGTAAAAAAATTGAATGTATATCTATGAAACTATTAAGAAAAATGTAAATAACTTTTACTTGTTTCGTTAAAAATATGGTACAGATTACAAATATATATTAAAATAATTTCAGTATTAAATTATTTGCATTTTCTTTGAAAATTTAACGTTTTGTCCTAGCGAGTTATTTTTCACTCTGCTTCCTTTCACTCGAAATATTTTCTAAAATGCAAATTATAGATGTAAATAATAAGTAACAAATGTTCAGTAAGACATTCCGTTTCTTAATCTATCATTTGTTTTTATAAAACTCTAATAGTTTCGAAAAATCGTCTTATCAAGTTGAAGAAAATTAAAAATTTTCCGTTTTTCAAGTTTGTACTGCTTATATCTCAATACCTGAAAATGCTCGCTATGAAATATAGGAAGTAATTTGTAGTATTTTGAAAGTGCTGCAAAGATATGTAATTTGATTTTGAACAGAATTCTTGGTTTTTGAATTACAGTGGTTATAATTTTGATATTTTAATATGTTAAAACTTTCCAATAAAAGAGAAAGCGATACTATTTAAAATGCCACCAGTGTTTCAGCTCAATGTGTTTCCTATATGGGGATATAAAGGTGCATAATCACGATATATTTTGTTTGTTTTAAAGAAAATAGGAAGTGAAATGGATCTGTTGATTCTGAAGATATTTAACGATTGATAAGTTTGAAGAGAAAAAATAGAAGTATAAAATTCAAGAGAGTATTAATATTTGTGAGACAAATTTATATATTCTCCCAAATTTTAAATCCCGTCAAAGATATTGTGTAAGTGTAATTTATATGTCGCCAAGCAAGTTAGTAAAATAATTTGATATTTTAATGCAATGTCTATGGTCGTGATATTCAGCTGAAATCAGATCGAAAACTAAAAACGCTAGTGATATTAACACTGTGTAATTTGTTGCCCTTTGACGGCTACAAAGATATATAATGAAATTTTGAACCATGTTCTTAGTTTTCTAAATATAGTGGTTATAATTTCGATATTTTAAGAATTTGAACTAATTTTAATAAGTCGTTTGAATTTTGACATTTTAATATTTAGAACTGAATATGCCAAACGAAAACAAAAAAAAATATTTTATTCACTCATCCCGACTCTATCGGACTATAGACATGACAATCTTTTTACCGATATCGGTTGTTCTATACAACGAGCCCCATAAGAATGAAACCGGTCCATGTATGTTGTTGTCTGCAAAGGGAGTATAACAATAGTATTTTTATAATTTAAATATTTCAGCGAAGTTACACGTTTTTCAAAATTCATGTATATATTTAAAATGTATATATTTATGAACGAATGTTCATAATGAAATGTATATATTTAAATTTTTATTCATGCTGCAATAAGGCAAAAAATAAGTGCATAATGCTTATCTCAGACAGATGGGATTTTTAAGTAGGGGCACAGAAACGGGACATTTTGGAGTCGTGAAAGAATTTTTTGAGGCGACGGTACAAGAATAAAAAATATATGCGATGTCCCACAAAAACCTACTCCCTAATCTGCAAAAATATTCTAATAACTCACCTGACGGAGGCTTAAAAATAGCCTATCCTTCAGTAAAGCATAGGGTTAGTGCGATTTTTAACCACTGAAAGGATTTCGATTTCTAGAGTTTAAGCGTGATTAAAAAAAAGGGTCTGTATTAAAGTAGGTTCATTGAATTCATTTATTCGTTTTCAAAAGGCGATCGGGCTAAAGAAAGAAATGAATTAGTTCAGGTTTAGCAAAGTGTAATAGATGCAATGCGATAAGAGTGTCGTTTAAAAATATATCTGATATAATTACTATGAAATATGAAAACAGTATAAGAATTTGCGCCATCAATCCAGCTGGTCGCATTTCGACTTTAATGTTCGACTTTAATTTTAAATTTAAGCTAATAACTTTAATGTTGATTTTAAAATTAAAAGGTAATATCCAAAGTGATGGAAAAAGAAAAGAAAATATTAGAGAAAGGGGGGACAATTTATGCAAAATTCTTTAGAAGTCCATTACATTTATTTATTTTGATTACTTAGTTAATCAAGTGATTTGAAAGTTAATATGTGGGTTTCAGAGGGATGGAAAAAGCAATTTTGCTATCTCAGAAGAAGGCTACTTCTGTGTAAAATTAGTTTCTTATTCAGAGGATTTATCTGTTAACTTAGGGACCAGCTAATTTTATTTATTAGCTTTAGCAATCGAAAAAAAATGCTGCAGTTTTGGTGATGTGCAATAGATTATGCTTCACTAATCTACTTTGTCGAATTTCAAATTTTAAGTTCTTAACTTTTAAACGAATTCGAATTAAAAAAAATATCGACGAGGTGTATAATCTTGGGAGTAGAAGTACCCCTGTTTTAAATGTTGTGGTTGTACATCACCTAGATTTTCCATAACAGACGAGATAAATGGAAAAACAAACATACATTTTAACTCAAAATGCAGAGCAAATCAAGATTATCTTGATTTGTGCTGCACTTTGAACCAGTTAATTATTGATTATGCGCAAAGTTACATGCTTTACATAAGCATCCATCTTCCTTTAATATTATAGCAGATTGTTATTATCACAGTTTTATCATTGATATTTATTATGTGTACAGTCAGTGATGTACTGCGAATAGGAGTCGATATCGGATATTCTGCAAATAATTTGCTACTAAAATATGGTGAAAATCAAAATCTATATAATATGCACTGAACTGAAATATCAAAATTATTGAGCAGTTTCACTACAGTTAGAATTTTGCTTTTAAAGTAATTAGATAGTCTCAGATTCGAGACTAAGTTGTTGTTGTTGACACCCAGACCATCCAACCTACCAGAAAGATGCAAGGTAACTGTTTGGACGGCCGGGACGTGCCACCCAATTTAGACCGGAGCCCAGTGGGGGAGACATCCACAGGCACCGTTCTCTCCTTTCCCAACCACCAACCTCTCGGAAGGACTTACGGACCCACATGTTTAACGTGATCGTACTCCGCGTGAACACGGCGGCAGTTTTGGCAGCGGAGGGAATCAAACCCGGGCCTACCGAGTGTAATTCCCGCGCGCTAACCACTAGGCTACCGCGACCTGGATTTGAGATTAAGTGTAAAATCTGAAATTTCAAAAATTAGAATTAAGGGTGACAGTGCAGCGGGATAATCAAAAACTCTAAACCCTTTTTCTAAATTATCAAGCACTGCTACTTTAGGTAGAATCTTCATTTTGGTCCTAATCTGAAAGCTGGGGTAAATCGAACAACAGAAAAATTTGAAATTTTGAATTAAGGGTGGCGCCACAAAATAATTAAAAAAAAAACTTGCATCACTTTGCGTCTAAAAAACAATATATACACAATCCTTTTCCACAATTAAAACTGGTTATCACAACTTTGATGAAGTATGTAGGTGTCACATTTAATAACCAGCAGCCATCGAGAACGCGCAAAGTACGGATGAAATAGATAGATAAATATATTCCCTTTTGTGTAGTTTAAAAAAAAATCCAAGGATGTTTGCTGTAATCAGTAATAATTAGATATATCACATAACACCTGATCTCTCCCAGGACGTTACAACGTTAATATTATACCTCTGTAACGTTATTTTAATTCATAGAGTGAACTACACTTGTATTTAAATGTAAAATATAACTTGTTTTATAATTATTTTGAATAAACAAAGGATGTAACTATTATTAAATTAAAAAGAAGAAGTTGAGTATATATTTCATTGCAAACTTAAAAATAACAGACTAAGGCGATTTTGGTATTCTTTAAAATTTGAGAAGTATACATTTAAATAAATTATATTATATGTTTATACTTATATTTTCTTTAAAGCGATGAATATATAACAACTATTGCGCAATAAGTTTTAAAATAATTTTCGTGAAATATTGTCTTACACCAAAATATTAATCACTCCTAGATTTTTGTTTCATAAGCCGTTATTTTCACACCTTTATTACTTTTCCACAGTCACATTCATTTATTGGTGGATTATCTTCAAGATATTTAATGTTCTTCTTATTTTTTTTTAAATCTAAAAACAGTGGTTCCCAAATGGGTATCCGTGATAAACTCTAAGGACAGGGGGGGGGGGGTCCGCGAATAACACACATTTGTGGCATAACTAATCCATTTTTAACACTTTACAACAAAGTTGAAAAGTGTTTATGACTTTGTTCATTCTGTCTGTCTGTCTGTCCGTTAGCACGATAACTGCCGTAAAAATGAGTTTATCAAAATGAAATTTTAGTATGTTGTTCAGACGGTCTGTAGGACCTATGGGAATATAAATAAATAATATCACCCAATTAGTTTTTTATTGAACCCGGGTTGAAAAAATGAAATACATTGAACCCTATGGGACCTAATTTTTCAAACATTTTTTAAGTAAATTTAAAATTCACGAATTGCTTCGAAATTTTTAGGAAATATTCACATTATCCCATAGAATATATAAAAAAAATTCAGTAAAATATGTTAAGTAGTTTTTTAATTAAAAAAATTATTTAATATAGGGAAAATAACAAATTCAATTAAATTCTGACTTTGGGATATCTTCCAGAAAGAAAAGAGAGAGATATTATATAATAAATATCTCTCCATTTGTTTAAACGTTTTGCATATGGGAGTGGCTTCATATTTTAAAATAAATTTGGTAGATAACAATTTTTCATTTTTTTTAAATTTTATATAACTCTTCTTGATAAATTTAATTGATGGCATTTTAAATGCACTTTCCTACGTCCTAGAGAGTTAAAATTTGGTACACAGCTTAAATTTGTTGAACATTTTATTCGACAAAAATTTGATGGATCTTTAAATATAGATCATACATTTTTTTCGAAATGGCCTGAAAATAATCCCCGTTCACTTCTATAAATCATTGGTGTAATATTGTTAAAAATTCTGATGTGGACAGCACATGTCTTTCTCTGCAGACTCATATTCGTTCTCTTTATTTATTCAATGATAATTTGAGTTTATCTGCACAACATAAGTATTTTAAATGACATTGAATTTACACGTTAAACTTAAATTTGGTTCTCATTTGATAGCTGGACTTATTGTCAAAGGTGGCGTAGCGAAAACGCGAAAAAACTAGAATATCTCAAGAACGGCTAGTCCTAGAGTAATGGGGTTAGTCTTATTCTTTTTGTTGTCAAAAATCACATATAAAATAGGAATTTAATTAATATAATTGAGCACACGTAGTCTTTTATTTTTATATATAACGATTTTTGCTGGCCATTTCGCAAAAATAGCCCGTTCCTTTTTCCCGAATCGTAGTAGAATAACCTACAAATTATTTATATACAAAATTTTGTTAAATTTGGTATATAAATCACTTGTAGGTTATTGAAATATTATACTCCAAATTTTGTTAAATTTGGTTCATTAGTTTTTAGCTAGAGTGGATAAAGGCAATTTCTGCGGCCATTTCGCAAAGAAGGCAGATTCTTTTATTACGAATCGTACTATAATCTAATGAACATCAGGATTTCCCACAAAAAACATACCAAATTGTATGAAATTCGGTCCATTAGTTTTTCAATTAGAGTGGATGTAATATCCACACAGACACACAGAAACATACACAGATACACCCTTACACACACAGACGTCTTCCTAAAAGTAGTTTTTTCGTGTTCTAGAAGACCAAAACGTGTAGATCCTTTGAAAATTCGAGTTCCGATCTTCGGCACGATTCCAATACTTTGAGTACATACACATACACATATATATTATCTGTGTATTATCTGTGTATCTAAATTCCGTGCCTATGCAATTACAATAGTTGTGATTTTAAATGATCCCTAAACTTTTATTATTTCTTCAAGGAAGCCTAATTTTAACATATGCAGAATGCAAATATCTCAAGCGATTGTAAGATGAATTACATAAGAATTGCTGAATTTTTTTCACACAAAATTATTTAGCTCTGGAGTCTGGAATACAAGTTACATGAATGAAATATTCATTGATTTTGCATAAAGAATCAGATGATTTATATTTCGATACAGTTTTAAATATTTAAGTATAATAAATTACTGTAGTACTGTGATAATGTAAAAGATATTACCACTGAATGAATCACATTTTAGAAATTTTTAAATGAAATTACATTTCAGTTGGAAAGTGTTTCATAATCAATGCTTATGCATGATTGATCTTTCTTGTTAACACTTTACAACAAAGTTGAAAAGTGTTTATGACTTTGTTCATTCTGTCTGTCTGTCTGTCTGTCTGTCCGTTAGCACGATAACTGCCGTAAAAATGACTTAATCAAAATGAAATTTTAGTATGTTGTTCAGACGGTCTGTAGGACCTATGGGAATATAAATGAATAATATCACACAATTAGTTTTGGATTGAACCCGGGTTGAAAAAATGAAATACATTGAGCCCTATGGGACCTAATTTTTCTAACATTTTTTAAGCGGATTTAAAATTCACAAATTGCTTCGAAAATTTTAGGTAATAGTCAAATTGTTCCATAAAATATATAAAAAAAAATTCAGCTAAATATATTCAGTAGTTTTTTAAATAAAAATTAAAATAATAATTACACATCTTATATGAAACGATCACGTGACCATGATATGAAACGATCACATGACCCACTTCAAAATGATATATGGCATCCATCTTGTTTCAAATTCGTGATTTTTTAAAGTTCTTTTTAATTCATATTGAGTGTTGTATCCATCCTAAAACTACTTTATTTCTGCTTAAATTCTGTGCATCTACATAGTAAAACAACACAATGACAATATATTTGAGTTTAAATTCTCTTTCAAATTTGATTATTTCTATAACTAAGCCTATTTTTCACCTATGTAAAATGTAAACAGCAAAATATGTAGAATGAGTTGTATTAGAATTACTGTATTTCTTTAACACAAAGTAATTCAGTCCATGGAGTGTGCATGGCTGATATGAATGAAATATTAATTGATTTTATAAACAGAAGGACGATTTTTTTCGATGAAGTTTTAAGCATAAAGTTTATGAATTGTAGCTCCATGGTCTTAATTTTTAAATAAAATAAATTATTATAGTATTGTGATGAATGAAATGGAGAAAGTTATGAATGAAATCCTGCTTTTATAGAGAGATCCAGGCGTGTTATTTTTTCTATGACGTCATTTGAATTAATTTCAGTTGTTTTCGATGAAGTTTTCAAATATGATAAATTATCGTAGTATTATGATAGATTTAAAAATATTACCGTGGAATGTATTGCATTTTAGAGATATTTAAACCAGGCAATTTATATTTCAATGCCGTCATTTGAATGAAGTTCATTTTTTTCAATGAAGGTTTAAGTTTTCAAATATAATAAATCAATGTAGTATTGTGATAAGTTTTAAAATATTACCGAGGAATGTATTGCATTTTCGACTTTCTTAAATAAAATTGCATTGAAGTTGGAAAGTGTTTCATAATCAATGCTTTAAGCATGATTGATCTTTCTTGTTAACACTTAACATAGTTGAAAAGTCTTTATGACTTTGTTCATTCTGTCTGTCTGTCCGTTAGCACGATAACTGCCGTAAAAATGACTTTATCAAAATAAAATTTTAGTATGTTTTTCAGACGGTCTGTGGGCCCTATGGGAATATATATAAATAATATCACCCAATTAGTTTTTTTATTGAACCCATGTTGAAAAAATGAAATACATTGAACCCTATGGGACCTAATTTTTCAAACATTTTTTAAGCAAATTTAAAATTCACAAATTGCTTCGAAATTTTAAGGAAATATTCACAATATCCCATAAAATTTATAAAAAAAATTTCAGTAAAATATGTTAGGTAGTTTTTTAATTAAAAAATCTTTAATATAGGGAGAAAAACAAATTCAATTAAATTCTGACTTATGGGATAGTTACCAGAAAGAAACAAGAAAGATCAATCATGCATAAGCATTGATTATGAAACACTTTCCAACTGAAATGCAATTTCATTTAAAAATTTCTAAAATGTGATATATTCAGTGGCGATATCTTTTACATTATCACAGTACTACAGTAATTTATTATACTTAAATATTTAAAACTGTATCGAAATATAAATCATCTGATTCTCTAAGCAAAATCAATGAATATTTCATCCATATAACTTGTATTCCAGACTCCAGAGCTAAATAATTTTGTGTGAAAAAAAATTCAGCAATTCTTATGTAACTCACCTTACAATCGCTTGAGATATTTGCATTCTGCATAAGTTAAAATTAGGTTTCGTTGAAGAAATAATAAAAGTTTAGGGATCATTTAAAATCACAACTATTGTAATTGCATAGGCACAGAATTTAAATACACAGATACACAGATAATATGTGTGTGTGTGTGGGTGTATTCAAAGTATTGGAATCGTGCCGAAGATCGGAACTCGCATTTTCGAAGGATCTACACGTTTTGTGACTTCTAGAACACGAAAAAACTATTTTTAGGAAGACGTCTGTGTGTGCAAGGGAGTATCTGTGTATGTTTCTGTGTGTCTGTGAGGATATTACATCCACTCTAATTGAAAAACTAATGGACCGAATTTCAAAAAATTTGGTAGGTATGTTTTTGTGGGAAATCCTGATGTTCATTAGATTATAGTACGATTCGTAATAAAAGAATCTGCCTTCTTTGCGAAATGGCTGGCAGAAACTGCCTTTATCCACTCTAGCTAAAAACTAATGAAACAAATTTAACAAAATTGGGTGTATAATATTTCAATAACCTACAAGTGTCTTATATACCAAATATAACAAAATTTGGTATATAAATCATTTGTTGGTTATTCTAGTACGATTCAGGAAAGAGGAATGGGTTATTTTTGCGAAATGGCCCTCAAAAATCGTTACATATAAAAATAAAAGACTACGTGCGCGCAATGATATCAATAAAATTCCTATTTTATACGTGATTTTTGACAACAAAATGAATAAAACTAACCCCATTACTCTAGGACTAGCCGTTCTTGAGATATTCTAGTTTTTTCGCATTTTCGCTAGGCCACCTTTGACAATAAGTCCAACTATCAAATGAGAACCAAATTTAAGTTTAACGTGCAAATTCAATGTCATTTAAAGTACTGATGGATGTTATTTTGTGCAGATAAACTCAAATTATTATTGAAGAAATAAAGAGAACGTGAATATGAGTCTGCAGGGAAAGACATGTGCTGCCCACATCAGAATTTTTAACAATATTACAACAATGATTTATAGAAGTGAACGGGGATTATTTGCAGGCCATTTCGAAAAAAATGTATGATCTATATTTAAAGATCCACCAAATTTTTGTAGAATAAAATGTTCAACAAATTTAAGCTGTGTACCAAATTTTAACTCTCTAGGACGTAGGAAAGTGCATTAAAAATGTCATCAAATAAGTATATCATGAAGAGTTATATAAAATTAAAAAAAAATTGAAAAATTGTTATCTACCAAATTTATTTTAAAATGTGAAGCCTCTCTCATATACAAAATGACTAAACTCTTGGAACGATATTTATTATATAATATATCTCTTTTTTCTTTCTGGAGGATATCCCAAAAGTCAGAATTTAATTGAATTTGTTTTTTTCCCTAAATTAAATAATTTTAAATTAAAAAACTACTTAATATATTTTACTGAAATTTTTTTTATATATTTTATGGGACAATATAAATATTTTCTAAAAATTTCGAAGCAATTTGTGAATTTTAAATTTGCTTAAAAAATGTTTGAAAAATTAGGTCCCCTTTTATTTTTTCAACCCGGGCTCAATAAAAAACTAATTGGGTGATATTGTTCATTTATATTCCCATAGGTCCCACAGACCGTCTGAAAAACATACTAAAATTTCATTTTGATAAAGTCATTTTTACGGCAGTTATCGTGCTGACAGACAGACAGACAGAATGAACAAAGTCAAACACTTTTCAACTTTGTTGTAAAGTGTTAAAAAGAGATATATTATATAATAAATATCGTACCAAGAGTTTAATTATTTTGTATATGAGAGAGGCTTCACAATTTAAAATAAATTTGGTAGATAACAATTTTTCAATTTTTATTAAATTTTATATAACTCTTCATTATAGACTTATTTGATGGCATTTTTAATGCACTTTCCTACGTCCTAGAGAGTTAAAATTTGGTACGTAGCTTACATTTGTTGAACATTTTATTCTACAAAAATTTGGTGGATCTTTAAATATAGATCCTACATTTTTTTTCGGAATGGCCTGCAAATAATCCCCGTTCACTTCTATAAATCATTGTTGTAATATTGTTAGAAATTCTGATATAGGCAGCACATGTCTTTCCCTGCAGACTCATATTCACGTTCTCTTTATTTCTTCAATAATAATTTAAGTTTATCTGCACAAAGTAACAGCCATAAATATTTTAAATGACATTGAATTTGCACGTTAAACTTGAATTTGGTTCTTATTTGATAGCTGGACTTATTGTCAAAAGTGACGTAGCGAAAACACGAAAAAACTAGAATATCTCAAGAACGGCTAGTCCTAGAGTAATGGCGTTAGTCTCATTCTTTTTGTTGTCAAAAATAACGTATAAAATAGGAATTTAATTCATATAATTGAGCACGCGTAGTCTTTTATTTTTATTTTTAACTATTTTTGCGGGTCATTTCGCAAAAATAGCCCGTTCCTTTTTCCCGAATCGTACTAGAATAACCTACAATGATTTATATACCAAATTTTGCTAAATTTTGTATATAAACTTGTAGGTTATTGAAATTTGGTATATGACACTTGTAGGTTATTGAAATATTATACACCAAATTTTGTTAAATTTGTTAAATTAGTTTTTAGCTAAAGTGGATAAAGGCAATTTCTGCCAGCCATTTCGCAAAGAAGGCATATTCCTACGAATGCATACATACGAATCGTACTATAATCAAATGAAAATCAGGGTTTCCCACAAAAAACATACCTACCAAATTTTATGAAATTTTTCAGTTTTTCAGTTAGAATGGATGCAATATCTTCACAGACATACATAAACATACACAGATACACCCTTATACACACATACGTCTTCCTAAAAATAGTTTTTTCGTATTCTAGAAGTTCCAAAACGTGTAGATCCTTCGAAATTTCGAGTTCCGATCTTCGGCACGATTCCAATACTTTGAATACACACACACACACACACACACATATTATCTGTGTATCTGTGTATCTAAATTCCGTGTCTACGCAATTACAATAGTTGTGATTTTAAATGATCCCTAAACGTTTATTATTTCTTCAACGAAGCCTACTTTTAACTTAAGCAGAATCCCTTTACCCATGAGCTACTGGGGCGAAATAGCAAGCTCTTATCGTCAAAGTGGACTCTGCAAATGCCGTTTATTAATGCAATCTAAATATCTAAATGTTTACTTTATCATATGTAACTTTCATTAATAATTATCATTTTAAGGATATATATATATATTTTTTTTTAATAATTTTAATATACTTGTATTATACACTGATCTAAAGTTTCAGTAGCTTCTTCATTCACTTTGCTGGTGAAGCACAAAGTTTTTCGATATACAGTGTCCCTAAAAAAGCCTTTAAATACCTAAATTACATTGTAAGGAAAAGTTCATGAGTATATTCGTTATGTCTCTCTATAGTAAAGTGACCATAACCGATTGAATAAAAAGGATCACCTCAGAAGAATTAACAAGAAAGATCAATCATGCTTAAAGCATTGATTATGAAACACTGTCCAACTTCAATGCAATTTTATTTAAACATGTCTAAAATGCAATACATTCCTCCGTAATATTTTAAAACTTAACACAATACTACATTATTTAGTATTTGAACTTATCACAATACTACTTATCACAATACTACATTAATTTAATATTTGAAAACTTAAACCTTCATTGAAAAAAATGAACTTCATTCAAATGAAGGCATTGAAATATAAATTGCCTGGTTTAAACATCTCTAAAATGCGATATATTCCTGCGTAATATTTTTAAAACTATCATAATACTACGATAATTTATTATATTTGAAAACTTCATCGAAAACAACTGAAATTCATTCAAATGACGTCATAGAAAAAATAACACGCCTGGATCTCTCTATAAAAACAGCATTTCATTCATAACTTTCTCCCATTCATTTCATTCATCACAATACTATAATAATTTATTTTATTTAAAAATTAGGACCATAGAACTAGAAGTAATTAAACTCTATGCTTACAACTTCATCGAAAAAAATCGCCCTTCTCTTTGTAAAATCAATGAATATTTCATTCATATCAGCTATGCAGACTCCATGGGTTAAATAATTTTGTGTTAAAGAAATACAGCAATTCTAATACAACTCATTCTACATATTTTGCTGTTTACATTTTACATAAGTGAAAAATTGGCTTCAATGTAGAAATAATCGAATTTGGATGATCATTTAAACTCAAATATATTGTAATTGCGTTGTTTCAATATGTAGATGCACAGAATTTAAGCAAAAATAAAGTGGTTTTAGGACGGATACAACACTCAATATGAATTAAAAAGAACTTAAAAAATCATGATTTTGAGACAAGATGGATGCCATATATAATTTTGAAGTGGATCATGTGATCTTTTGATATCATGGTCACATGATCGCTTTATATAAGAGGTATAATTATTATTTTAATTTTTAATTCAAAACTACTGAATATATTTCGCTGATTTTTTTTATATATTTTATGGAACAATTTGAATATTACCTAAAATTTTCGAAGCAATTTGTGAATTTTAAATCCGCTTAAAAAATGTTTGAAAAATTAGGTCTCATAGGGCTCAATGTATTTCATTTTTTCAACCCTAGTTCAATCCAAAACTAATTGGCGGATATTATTCATTTATATTCCCATAGGTCCTACAGACCGTCTGAACAACATACTAAAATTTCATTTTGATTAAGTCATTTTTACGGTAGTTATATTGCTAACGGACAGACAGACAGACAGACAGGATGAACAAAGTCATAAACACTTTTCAACTTTGTTGTAAAGTGTTAAAAATGTTAGGAAAACGAACTCAACAGCAAAGCGATATAGACGAAACAAGTTAACTAGAAAGTAGTAAAGCATAGTCTAATGAGTAGGAATTCACAATAAAACTGTTACTGAAGACATTTATTTGGCACAATACAGTTATAGGCGAATTGTTAACATATTCAGGAGGGGTACAATAAACAACACATATGTACAGGAATCTTGTATAGATACTGCCTTTTATTTCATGGTAAGATACTATGTCAGTATCTTTATTTGCATGTCCGTAAAACTTTCGGCAGCGCTTAACAGAGTTATGGTACGACTTCGCATCTATAAATTGATTAGACATATCTACTAGTCATGCTTAATCGGTTGATCCACCTCTCCTGAGAACACATTAATCCGGGGAGTGACCGTTGTGGATTTTGTTCTCCGGTTCACAAATTGAACTCTTACACGCGAGGAGGACAGTGACTATTCATGAGCTTGGGCTCGGTGGGTGTTTTTCGGATCCTATCCGGTAAATAATCTTGTCGACCTCGCTCACCAAGATGTGTCCTCGCTGAGTACAGATTTGAAACTGAAGTCTTCCCATGCATAAGCCCCACGGATGTAGTGAGAGTTGTGTCTCATAATAATCTGTATAATGCACATCTTCTAGCGTCACATTCATGTAATAAAACAATCTCAGACAATTTTTTACGTATTCTTACAACAAAAATATTAATACCAGCAGGTGATACTATAAAATATTACTTTGATTCACTCCGGTGTCATATGGATGTTCCACAAAAGGATGCATTAAATGGGTTGATGAATTTTACTCCCTTTTGTGGTCGCTCATGCTTTCCACAATAAGTTGCTTATTACTTTAAAGCATTCTGGCAGTTTCAGCAGCATTGATATAAAATGTGAAATAATTATCGGCCCTTTTATCTATGATAAAAATTGGTGGCAGATAGTATTTGGTATATTGATGGTACGTTTTCTTTCTTACATAATAAAATATGTATATGTTTCTGTGTGGCCTGTAGCGAGAAATCTAAGCATCACATGGCCATGAAATATGGTACACAGACACTTCGGGACTAGGGAAGGTGCATGTGAGACCAGAAATAGATCTCACACGAAGTGCTGTGTGTGTGGTGAGACACCTTTATGTACAAATTTATGGTGTCTGAAACGACAACAATACATCCAGTCAAAAAGACGCCAGGGTTTACAGCATGTGAACCCAAAGGTCAACTGAAACCATAAATTAGGGGACTCAAGCCAGAAGGGGTCGAACGAACTCTTAAAATAATGTTAAGAACGGCATTGGATGGAATGCTAGCCATTTCAGATGAAGCTTGTTGCGTCACTCTCAATGCTACAAATGAGAGCAACGGGGGGATTGACACCCCCCGATAAATGGAGAGAACCACACCCTGTGACCTAAGAAGGCCACTGATCAACAACTAAGGCAGTGATGATTTAATACGACTTAAGATAACTTGGAGACGATGACTGGAATTGGTGAATACAGACTTGTAGAGTGTTGCGTAGAGGTTCCAAAATAATGGAGATCTATTGATTTTTGTGAGTGCAATCAGAGTACGAGAAGGAGCCACACACCGAGAGTTATGGCGAGTACGAATGACTGATGCCAGCATTTTGATATATGATCAGAGTCAAGACAACCTTGAAGGTATGTGTTCCTCAAATAACTTTAGGTCTAGAAACGTTTAGGCAAATTAAGTGGTCTCACGTGTTCCCCCGCCAAAACTAATAATTAATTGTGTAATGAATTAATAAGTCTTGATGTTGTTAATAAATGTTTCATTGTTAAAGTTTAAATGGTGCAGTTAATGAGTATTATAATAATTAATAATTCCTTTACAAGAATCACACAGAGGTTAAATAATTGGAGGGTTATTGCAAAACGCAACGCACAATCTTAATGAATTTAATATTAAAAGTATAACTTCAAATTTCTTTCCCACAGTGCACTTCGGCGATTTTTTTTATTTGAGTTAGTTTTTAATTATTTTATGTTTTAGCACGGTTTTGAGCGATATTCACACAAATCAATATTATAGAAATCATTTCGAATTTCTTTAGGATTCCCTCTACAGTCTCCCGCACTTCCAACTTTCATTTCTTATAAATATATCCACTCAACTACACCACGCCACTATTAATCACTAACACAAAAAATTAAAGTTAAGCGACAGTTTTTGAACACGATAAAATAGGTAAGCAATACTTCTTTTAGCAAGGGAAGTAAGTTTGGTCCCTATTTGACAAATCCCATGATATATCTCAACCATATTTTTACCATTGCCGATATTATCCTTCTCTAAGTATTTTCTGGCAGCTACTCTGGAGAAAAGAAATGATCTATAAATAATAACCCAGAAGAACATCAGAAACACTAGTCTCTTCGATATTCTTGAATTTATTTGTACGTTAATTCTTCAAGAGCGAACACTAATTGTGATAAATAGCATCCGCACCCAGTCACTAGACAGTACTTTAAACGGTTTTCTAAGGCGATAAAACTCCAAAATTTCTTCTGATCTTCAGTCAAATAATAGCAAGAATCAGTCTTTGTTGCCATCTGCTCGGTCGATGAAGACATCCTATACAGAAACATGCTTTTTTTCCTCTGCAGCTAAACTTCAGCAAGTCCGATGAAGAAAACCTTTATGTTCATAAATACAGGAAAAGGAAAAGCCGAAAAGGGTATATACAGTTACTTGCATTTTATCTGTAAGAGTTATATCTGCTATTTTTATAGTGTTCTGGAAAATCATGGTCTAGGCCAATAACTCGAGAAATATTAGTGTTATCGTATATTTTTATTTTCCTTATATACACAGTATAATATGTAAGGAAAGTATTGTGACGGGGTCGAAAATTCGAATTCGAGTTTTCGACGGAAGAACACGTTTCAAGTATCCCTGATCACGAATCGAACATTTTTAGGTGATGTCTGTGTGTGTGTCTGTGTGTGTGTATGTGTGTGTGTGTGTGTGTGTCTGTGTGTGTGTGTGTCTGTAGAGTCGATATCTCACGAACGAATGGAGCGATTCGAATGAAATTTGGTACAAAAATTCCAATCCGTGAATACTGGAAGCCTATTGTTTTTAAACACAATCGAATGTTTAGAACCCCCGCAAATTTTCGAGTGAAATTTTGAAAAAATCCTCAAAATATCAAAACCTTTAATAAAGTTACGCAAATAGACATTTCTTATGTAATTTTTCCTTAAAAACGCTTGACATAAACTTTAGAACGCTAGCATGAACCGTTCTCGAGATATTGCACATTTTTCAAATAAATTCATCAAAAAATCCCATAAATTAAAAAAAAATATTAACTGTTGAGAAACATGTTGACTTTTCACATGTAATATCATGCGATAAATTTGGTGACATCATTCTCGTGAATCTAGCGCGTTCCATTCATAATAAAAATTACTTTGACTAATACTTTTGTATTTGAACTTCAATAGTCATTTACCTGCTATAAGAATAACTTATTTCTCCGTCCTTAACGCTTGGCGAGATTTTGGTGACGAATTTGGCGAAATGCCACAAACTCAGCAACTTTTTAAATGTTGCCAAATTAATGAAAATATTGCCAAATGAATAAAAATGACGATAAATCAATGAAAATGACGTCTAATTGACGAAAATTCAATATCTTGGAAAGAATATAAGCATCTACTATAAGAATAACCTATTTTTATTTTACTGTAAAAGTAGTAAAATCATTGCATTGTATAAGGAAAGTCATGTGCTGCCACATCAGATTTTTTATACAGGGATATAGGAAACCCCTATGGCGCCACACAACGAGAAATCTTTAGGGGGCATGTGAAGCGATGTTTCTGTTAGTGATAGGGGTAAAATCAATTACAATTTTGTAAAAAGTTGCAAAATTAGTAGCAAGCATTTCTGTCCCACAGAGAAAGCCGCTAAATAACTTTCTAAATAACGTTTTAAAAAAAGACAATTTTATAAATCTGCGTGTGACAGAGTAAACGTAAATTCATTGAAGAACACTGAGACATTACATGTGTATAAACATGCATCGTCGCTGAAGGCGAACATTTTGTATACGATAAATTCACTTATGTTCCTCCTCACTGTCTAAATGTTCGATATTTAAGTGAATGACGAGATTGTATACACCGAATTTTAGGATTTCTTACCATATTATGCGATGGGGATAAAAATGCTTAGTGCTAATTTTGAATCATTCTAAAACTTTGTAATTGACTTTTCCTCTACAACTAACAAAAAACGAGATAGCACCTTTAAAAGGGGTTCGATACTCTAAAGTTATATCATCGTGTACGGATTTAAATACCTCTAATTATATACGATAACTTTAATATTTCTAGAGTTATTGTCTTGGTCCATGACCCCCTTCACATCATATAAAATAAGGTACTTACTTAAGTCTCGTGCATGTGAAGGGGGAGAGACTTAAGTCTCGTGCATGTGAAGGGGGAGAGACTTAAGTCTCGTGCAGGTGAAGGGGGAGAGACTTAAGTCTCGTGCATGTGAAGGGGGAGAGACTTAAGTCTCGTGCATGTGAAGGGGGAGAGACTTAAGTCTCGAGCATGTGAAGGCGGAGAGACTTAAGTCTCGTGCATGTGAAGAGGGAGAGACTTAAGTAAGGGAAGGATGCAATTTTGAATGAAGCAAGAAATAGACCCTTTAACTGAGTAGTAAAATAAAAAATCTGTTGTAGGTAGCACATGACTGCAGACTTAAATTTATTTTCTCATTTCTTTAATAATTCATTAAAGTAAGTTTTATTGCATAATAAAACATGCATTCTTGTTTGAACGTGCACCGAATTTGCAGTTTTAATTCAATTTTCGTTTTTATTTGGTAACTGTACGTACATTCAAAGGCGGTGTACAAAAATGCGAAAAATTTAAAACATCTCGAGAACGACTAATGCTAGAGTAACGGGGTTGGTCTTATTCTTTTTATCGTCAAAAATGAAGCACAAACGAAGCCTTTGATTGATACATTTGAGCATATATTGTCTTTTATTTCAGATTTTAATGATTTTTGCGGATAATTTTGTAAAAAAAAAAAAAAGCAGGTTATGTTTTTCCGAATCATATAAAATTCTAATCAGCACCACAGATGACTTATCTACTAAATTTTGTGAAATTTGGTACATTATTTTTAGCTAGAGTGGATACATGCGATTTTTGCGGGCTATTTCACAGAAAAGGCGGGTTCTTTTAATTCGAATTGTACCAAACTCTATTCAGCACCAGGATCACCCACAAGTAACTTACCAAATTTTCTGAAATTTGGTCTATTAGTTTTTCAGTTAGAGTGGATATATACATTGTACAGACGCACAAACAGACACACACACAGGCGTCATGCTAAGATAGTTTTTTCGTGTTCTAGAGGTCTCAAACCGTGTAGATCCATTGAAACTCGAATTGCGATTTTCGGCATGATTCTAATTCTTTTCGTATACATTACCATGTATTTCAGGGAAAGTAAGCATATTAATTCTATCTGAATAAGTTTTCATTAGAATTTTGCTATTCTAAACACAATACGCACAATGATAATATAATACCAAATTATAATTAACTAGAGTGTGTCTTAACCCGATTTTCTCATATCAGAATTTTTATTTAATTTAACAAGAAAAAATTTGAAAAATCGGTATAGTGGGTCCAAATGATTACTACTGCAGCGTGTGACCTTTCATTTTAAAGGACTTGAAAAATATATCAATTGATACCATACTTGGCAATGCACCCCTTCCCCCGGAGGGTAACTTGCACCCCAAGGGGGCTAATGACGTCACCAACAAAGGAAATGAATAGCGGCTATTTTATTTTTCACAAGAATGATTGAAACTATTAAGTATCGTGACCATTGAGCTATAAATAAAACCTTTTATGTATGATTATGTCAAATTTTGTTCTAGCTGCCATGTTAAAAGAAATATAAAATTTCAAATAAAATTCAGAATTTTTGCCCGAATTTAAAAAAAGTTCCATCTAGTTCTAAATTTTTTTATAAAAAAAGCCGGATATGAAGTTTCGTGGAAGTCCATTAATATTTGTGGCTGCTATCGTGTGCACAAGGGATCGACCACAAACAGACGGACATTACTCCAAAAATAGTCAAAATGTATTCAGGAGGTCTTAAAATATATATTGCCCTTAAAATCTCGGACCCGAAAATTTTCGTGAAATAAATACTTTCTCAATACTACGTATGAGAAAGTTAAAATTATAATGAAATCTTTTAAATTCGCAAAGTTAGAATATTGCACTTTAAACCTTAATTACAGTGGCAGTAGCTGTCTGGAGCGTGCATGGAAGATTCGTCTACAACTGATATGAATAAAAAGATTTGACAAAATGCCGGTAAGTAGCCAATTTTAGGCTTTAGAAGTTCATAACTTTTAAATTAATTCGAGTTTTTAACACTTTACAACATAGTTGAAAAGTGTTTATGACTTTGTTCATTCTGCCAGTCTGTCTGTCTGTTCGTTAGTACGATAACTGCCGTAAAAATGACTTTATCGAAATGAAATTTCAGTACGTTTTTCAGACGGTCTGTGGGACCTATCGGAATATAAATGAATAATATCACCCAATTAGTTTTGGATTGAACCCGCGTTGAAAAAATGAAATACATTGAATCCTATGGAACCTAATTTTTCAAACAGTTTTAAGCAAATTTAAAATTCACAAATTGCTTCAAAAATTTTAGAAAATATTCAAATTATCCCATAAAATATATAAAAAAAATTTCAGTAAAATATGTTAAGTAGTTTTTTAAATAAAAATTATATAATATAGGGATAAAAAAGAATTCAATTAAATTCTGACTCTTACTATATCCTCCAGAAAGAAAAAAGAGGTATATTATATAATAAATATCTTTCCAAGAGTTGAATTATTTATATGTAAGAGAGGTTTCGCATTTTAAAATAAATATTGTAGATAACAATTTTTCAAATTTTTAAATAAAATAAATTATTATAGTATTTTGATGAATGAAACGATCGGAAAAATGATTATGAATGAAATGCTGCTTTTATATAGGGGCGATGTATACTTCGATGACGTCATTTGAATAAAGTTCATTTGTTTTCGAAGAAGTTTTCAAATATAATAAATTATTGCAGTATTATGATAATTTTTAGAATATTACCGAGGAATGTATCGCATTTTAGAGATGTTTAAACAAGCAATTTATATTTCAATGACGTCATTTGAATGAAGTTCATTTTCTTCGATGAAGTTTTCAAATATAATAAATTAATATATTATTGTGATAATTTTAAAAATATTACCGATGAATGTATCGCATTTCAGAGATGTTTATATAAAATTGCATTACAGTTGAAAAGTGTCTCATAATCAATGCTTTATGCATGATTGATCTTTCTTGTTAAATAATCCTACCGAATGGTATCGTCCGGAGACTTGAAGTACTTTTATACTGAATTTCGCCGCTGTCCTAAGCTTCGGTTTTCCGCTATAGACGACATACACAGATGCACAAACACACACATATCCTCTTTTATTATGTAAGATGAACACGACATGGCTATTACAAAGAACAGTAAACGTAAGCGCAAATAATTGATTCGAGCCCCCTTTTCTGAAGCACCATAGAAATCGATCTTTATTTGATAAATCGTACAATTTATTTATCCATTTCTTTAGTGGCGCCGCTATCCTTTTAAAGCACCCGGGCAGCTACCCTGTGGAGAGTAGAAAATATCTATAAACAATAACTCACGAAAACAACTGAAACAGTAGAAACTCGACTTCCAGAATTTATTTCTAGGTTAATTCTTCATGGGAGAACACTAATTGTGATACATCGCAGCCCCATCTAGTCACTAGGCAGTGCTCTAAACGGTTTTCTAGGACAATTGAAGTCTGCCCCCCCCCTTTACGTTTTTAGTGAAATAATAAGGAAAATCCGTCTCTGTTGGTATCATTTACGCCGATGAAGATATTCGATATAGAAACATGGTTTTTCATTATCAAGCTAAATTTTGTGATGTCTGATTAAGCATATTCAAATCTATAAATGCCGGAGAACAGTTTAGAAAAATATTTCTATATGATATCGGGTATTATTTGGTATGCGGATGTTACTATTTATTCTGTAATGGGTAGTTTAGGCATTAAAAATCTTTTGTCTTTTAGAGGATTTGGATTTTTTACAAGGAGAACAGAGGCAAGAGTTGGGTATAGTCATACTGCCAAGAGATGGAAGTCCGATTAAGAAACTGTAAAACGCTTCTTGTTCATAAATGTTAGAAAATATGTTCAAACAAAAAGCAATTAAAATAGTACAAAAATGCCTAAATTATATACAAGAAAATATGAAATTGGTAACATGCACCTGAGAGCTAAAGAAACTTTAATCGGTATTTTATAGTAAATACAGAATGATTTCAAACATATGGGGTCTACTTCCTTATATCCTGGAAGTTAACTCTGCTCTTATCAAATCGACAAAAACACTAACCATTTGATTTTAGGAGACAAAATGATATACACTACGTGGCAGTGAAAATGAGACACCAAGGAGTGGGCAGAATGTGATAAAAATCTTCAGAGAGAGACAGCAACGAACAATAAGTGATGTTTATTGCCACATGATACACCTATACACTGAGCGATGACACCGTCTGATCAGTAGGTTGTAGAACTACCTCGGGTGGCGATACAGGCAGCAACACGTCTAGGTACAGAGTCAGTGAGCATACAGATGGTGTTCTGATGACTGGCTGCCAATTCCCTGTCAAATATTTGCCAGATCCCATCTTCGAAACGCGGCGATGGCAGCACACGCAAGTGACGGCCAATCATGTTCCAGATGTGTTCGATTAGTGAGAGATCAGGGGAGACTGGCGGCCAGGAAAGCACTTGGCTACCTTGAAGGGCATGTTGACTGATGCGTGCCGTATGTGGTCGGGCGTTATCCTTCAGGCAAATGACATTGGACACCCCCTGAAGGAAGGGTAGTATCACCGGTCGCAGCACGTCATCCACGTATCTTTATCCGTCATAATGCATCCTCAATACGGATCAGAGGTGACCTGCTGTCGTATGCTATGGCGCCTTAAACCATGATGCCGCGCGATGTGGCGTTCTATAGATGCGGCTGGATCGTACGTGTCACCACGTCGGCGCCAGACTCGTACACGGTGACTGTCATTGCTCAAACAGAAGCGTGACTCGTCTGAGAACACGACGCTGTGCCATTCCGCCGTTCACGTGACTCTATCTCGACACCGTTGCAAACGGAGGCTTCTGTGCTATTGGGTCAAAGGCAGTCTTCTTAACGGACGCCATGAGTGCAGGTC
The DNA here is from genome assembly GCA_951213105.1 of Amaurobius ferox. Taxonomy (NCBI): domain Eukaryota; kingdom Metazoa; phylum Arthropoda; class Arachnida; order Araneae; family Amaurobiidae; genus Amaurobius; species Amaurobius ferox. Next base: position 91,546,344 of record OX578142.1, on the reverse strand, counting down.
TCCGGCCACTAATCGGCGGATAATGGTCCTAGTCAATGTGGGAGCATCAAGGGTGACCTGCACATGCTGCAAAAGGGGGACGGAAGTGGCCTGCGGGCCTTAGTGCACAACGCTTGCCGTCGGATGCATTGGTCCACGCGTGCTGACGTCGCTCTGGTCTGAGATTTGACGTATGGACCAACTTGCCCTTCTGAGTCCGATCACCATAGCCCTCGTGAAATAGTCTGTCTGCTGAAACTGCCTCGGTTGGTGGCGGCTTGGCATACTCTGCTACTACACGTTTCCTCCGAGACAAAAAAACGTTGCAAAATGATTTCCCTGGCAGACAGAGCGGTGCGACTATTGCCAATTCTGCGGGTTCCTTCTCTTATGTATCACTGAACGTGCGCGAGACAGCTGCGCATTTCGCATCATTTACATAACTTGGTGAGCTGCGTCTACCCTGCAATTTGCATATTTTTCTGTTCACTCCTTGGTGTCTCATTTTCACTGTCACTTAGTGCATTTCCAAAATAAGAACATTATATAACAGTTCACAATTATAAACATATTTTGAAATAAAAATGTAAAACAAAATTATTTGAGAATACAAAATTGACTGCTTAAAACATTTCAAACGAAGAAAATTTACAATGTAATTCATATCATTAACAGCGAAAATGTAAGTGAAGTAATATACGAATAAAAAGTAAATTTATCCGCACTGCAGCGATTAAATCGCGAACCTAACGGAGGAATATATTAATTGTCCGAAAGTATGCGTAAAATATAGCGTGGTTTCACACATCGAACAAACAAGGTTTAAACATTATTATCATTACATAGAACGCGAATCAGACCTAAACCTGTTTTATTAAGATATTGTACAACGAAAAAATGAGAGTAAAATGACGATGTAATTAGTTTTACGCCGTTTAAGAATAACATATTTTTAAGAATAACACATTTGTGCCACAGCAGACACCCTGTTTCAATAGGATTAGTTGGAAACCGTATAAAGTTTAAGGAAGCAGACGCAGTCTCGTCTTTATACAGATTCTTTGCAGGTATTTTCATTTCATATGAATGATTAGTTTTCCCACATGAAACACTATAAATATTCTTAACCAAAATAGTACACACTTTTTTTTTTAGAAAAGTGAAGGGAAGTTTCTCGAACCGTTGATTTTGAACACATAGTTCTAAGTGAAATAATATGATGTGAGCAACACATGACTTTCTCTGCATAATGCATGTACTTTACTTCTTTGTATGAGAAATAATGATGAAAAAACACCACGGTATAATTTTTCTAACACTGAAAAGTATACTGGCATTTGAGGCTTTTCTGGATGACACCATGTAAGATTAGTTTAAAGTACCAAATTAATGTATGTTTTGCGCAAGTTGACAATTGGAAATATATTATTAATATCTGCAAAGAAACATACTCTATTAGAGTATCTTAAAATTAATCATTATTAATTCATCAGTTTGGCATCACTTTCGTAACTTTACCGTCATTTATGCCAATTTGGCAACATTTTTGTCAACCTGGCACTAAATTAAGAAAGTCGCCAAGTTGGCTAACTCAACTCAGCATTGGTCAAAACGGGAGATTGTAGATATACTTCTGAAACAGATTTTACTCTACGTAAAATTTGAAAAAAAATGCGACGTTTATCTTTCTCTAAATATAAAAATTGCTTTACTAAGTATATATAAAAATAAAATTATTTACTTGAAATAAAAAGTTTTGAAATGTGCATTTGAACTCTTTTTTACCTTAATCTGCCCATTGTAGCATATATGCTACCATTCAAAAATCCGTAATTCAGTTTTTAAAAAAAATGTTGATTAGTTTTAATAGTTTTAATATAAAATAACATCATTTAAGCATATAAATAATTTCTTCTTGTTTTTGCAAAAAATTGAATAATATTTTTATATAGCCCCTCTAGCGAAAAAGTTAACTTACAAAAATGTTGCCCATACTTCATTTAGTCAAACTGAAATCATCTCGAAAAAGCAAATTTCAGACAAGATAAATTATCAAACTTCCTGACTCTCCCCACTTTATCTTCGTTTTTGTATACGCTTATAATCACCACAATCAGTGGCATTCACAAATTAAATTGACTATCAGAAATCATTTAATAAGGTTTTAAAACGATTTTTCTACTATTGAAGACATACTATTAAAGACAGACAATTAAAAATGTAACTATTAAAGACGTACAGACAATTTTGGTTTAAAATTATTTTAACCCTTAGATAATGACAAAAATCTGATGTGGGCAGCACATGACTTTCCCTGCAGACTTACATCCACGTTCTCTTTATTTTAATTAAATTTAATTCACTTTTAATTCAATTTTCGTTCTCATTTGATAACTGGACGTATTTTCAAAGGTGGCGTGGAGAAAATACGAAAAAAACTAATATATCTCGAGAACGGCTAGTCCTAATGTAATGGGGTTGGTCTTATTCTCTTCTTCGTTAAAAATTACGTATTAAACAAGCATTTAATGGATATATTTGAGCATACGTAGCTTTTTAGTTTAGATTTTGACAATTTTTCCGGGTCATTTTGAAAAAAAAGGCAGGTTATTTTTTTCTGAATCGTACCAAAATCTAATCAGCACCAGAGTGATCCATAAGTGACTCATCTACCGAATTTTGTGAAATTCGGTCCGTCAGTTTTTCAGCTAGAGTGGATGCAAATTTTTGCTGGCCATTTTGCAAAATAAGGCGGGTTCTTTTATCCCGAATCGTACCCAAAACTAATCAGCACCAGACTCGCCCACAAGTGACTTAACTACCAAATTTTGTGAAATTCGGTCGATTAGTTTTTTAGTTAGAGTGGATACAAAATCTGCAGAGACAGACACGCAGACAGACACACACACACACACACACACACAGACGTCACGCTAAAAATGGTTTTTTCGTATTCTAGAGGTCTCGAAACGTGTAGATCCGTCGAAAACTCGAGTTGCGAGTTTCGGCATGATTCCAATACTTTCCCTATGCATTACCATGTATTGCAGGGAAAGTAAAAATTGATAATTGTTATATTATTGGACTGACAGTTGATTTTCCAAGAAAATTTATAGAAAAAAAATGCATTTCCTTTTATTTGCAAAATCGGTTGGAGATCAGTTGCATTCACCGTAAATCATATTCATCTCACAGAGTTGAGCACTACTGAACAGCGCCATAATTTGAACTCTAGATATGTAGCAGAATTAGGTGAAGGCTTAAATACAAATTGCGAATCGACTTAATGGCGACGTAATAGATTTACTGAAATATTTGTATTAAATAAAGTTGAGCAAGTTTTATTGATTGTTTACAATTGAAATTGATTTAAGGGGGCCCGCTTATTTCATAAGGAAAATTTTAATCAATGATTATTATAAATTTGATCGTCTTACAGCCAAATCAGTTTTGCTAAATACGGTATGGGTAATACTTTTGTAATTTGATATTGTCGCCAGTAAAATGTTATTCTTTTAATGTTTTACAAAAGTATTGTACATCATTCAAATCACTATTTGATAACTTTCTACTTTATTTAAAGCAATTTTGCAATTGGAACTCTACTGTTAAAAAAATGTCAATCATCCCGCAAACGGAACTCATACTTTTATAAAATCATTATTGATATATTTTAATTCTACTACAGCAATATACAGAGTTGCAATTGAACTATCCGAATACATATATTTTTGCGAAACTAAAAATATTTTACGAATCCTCCCACAAAAACACCACTTCATGGTAAAAAAACATCTCCTTTCAAAATAGTTGAAAAATCTCAACTATTTTGAAAGGGGTTCTTGTTTGCAGCAATCTTCCGCAGAACCAGAGCTGTACTTGTCTAGTAACTTGCCAACAGTCTAACAGGACTTTTTGGCAGGGGGGGGGGGATAAATTTTATATTTGCATTATATAAATATATCTAAATGCTGTCACATAAATAGACACTAACTTAATATAAAATGTCTCTGGGGGGCGCTTCACCCCCATGGATGGATGCCTGAAAGAAACACTGGCAGAAGATTCCTAATCCTCCTTCAAATCAAACTTAACCATTTTTAGAAGCAGTCAATTTTGAGAAGAATAAAATATTCAGATATAATACATTTTATAATTAAACAAATGAAAGTAGGGGAAATTCGGTTCACTACGTGATAAGTGTAAAACTACTATTTACGTGAAAACTTAATACAGCATTTACTCACAATGATATTTACCTTCGTGAGATATATTTAAGCTATAACAAAATTACCGTAGTTTCAAGCTTATCACAGAATAAGCCGACTTTTCCTTATCTAACCCTCTAAAATAAGTATTGCTGTTTAAAAATTATAAGCCAATCTCTATTGTTTAACGCTTTCACAGTTTAACTGAAAATGTCAAGGCCTGAGTCACATGATTCTAGCAAATGAGTATTTAAAATTATGCAGTGAAAAGACAGTATGATGTATGAATGTACGTGACACAAGTTCTAAGCATACTTACTGTTGTGGTTTATGTACTTAGTTAAGAGAAGTAGTAAATGGTTTACTTATTACAATGATTTACGTATTGTTGACAGAGTATGTTAACGTGAGGTAAAGTGTGAGCATATTTTAAACTAGTTTGTTTGGAATTGGGTTAGTTAGCTCTAAAAGAGACACGAGGAATTGAAGACCTAAATTTGGTACAATATTTTAAATGGCGCACAATTATATCAAATATTTATTATGTAAACATGTATTATTTATGTATTTATTATTATGTAAAAATGTTTTCTATTTTGAAGGTAACGATAACAAATATTGTGTTTGCACTTCTTATGATGTATACCTTTTAAATATTGGTGCCTTACACCAATTATGAGTAATTCCATGTACACATTATATATATATATATATATATATATATATATATATATATATATATATATATATATATATATATATATATACATATATATACATATATATATATATATATATATATATATATTAGTGCTCCATGTACGAAGTTGGCATAATTTTTGTGCTCCTAGGAAGAATTTAACGCATAGTTAGTATTCCTTGAAAGAATACCATAGTGTTAGTGTTCCCTGGATGGAGTTGATCCAGTGTTAGTGTTGCTTGAAGAAAAAAATAACACAGTGTTAGTACTCCCTAGTAGACTAGCATAATGTTAAAAACCGCAATATTAGAGCTCTCCACAAGAATACCATAGTGTTAGTGCTCCTTGGAAGAATTAAAAGTAATGGTAGGGCTCCATGAAAAACTTAACATGGTGTTAGGGTTCCCTGAAAGAATCTAACGCAGTGTTAGTTCTGCCTGGAAGAATTTAACGCAATGTTAGTGCTCCCTAAAATAATACCATAATATTAGTGTTCCTTGAAAGAATACCATAGTGCTAGTGCTTTTTCGAAGAATTTACTTTCATTTTTAGACCATAATCTCAAAGAAACAAATTTATCTTGTTCAAAATAAACAGCAATTTGTTCGTGCCAGCCGTTGGTGAGATTTTTGCTTATCCCTACAAGTATGCACTCGCTAGGTTATAAAACTGTTCTAATTGAAATATGCAATAAAATCAGCTCTTTGGTCACTTTATCACATATATTTACATCTGCTACTCCTACGACTTCCAAAAAAAGTTTTCCTTTTCCAATGTGATTTTGTATCACAGAATAGATGAAAATGAGAGGGATAGAAGGTACACGTATCCTCAAAACATTTTTTATTGCATACAACGATTTATTCTTTTAATTATCTATGCACATTTAATATTGTTTTACGAGTTCTTATCGTTTCATGAGTTTATTTCACATTTGATTTTAACTCATGATAATAACATATTGTATTTGAATCTGCTCGGAAGCTGATTTTCAAAATATATTTGTAGTTACTCACTATATGAGCAAATTATATCACATTTACTGCTATTTTCAAATTTGACGTAAAGAAAGGTGGTGCTATTACAATTTAATCTTTTATTATCGATATTTGGATTTTACGTATTGCTCGTGAGCAGTTTAAACCATTTCTAATCTGCCCTTGACATAGCCACACCATTCCAAGATATATTTATTCAAAAATGCATTTACCATCAAGAGTACTTGATGAACTCAATACCATTAGTTTCAGTCCATTACAACCATTTGCACCCGTTTTCCCATGGTATATACATGGAACATAGAATACGGTTACTGTTAAATTTCCATACAAAATCACATGGCTATATAAAATTTATATATCCAATAACACTTTTAAAATGCACAGGCTCAGATTGAGCAAGGTGAAGTCGTATGGTGTCAAATCAACTACGATTTTAACTTCCACCCCCAAAACTATTTTCTGTAGATTATTTTGTGTTGATAGTTAAAATTTAGGATATTACAAATACGAGATTGTGCATTATGGATAAGGGATTTTTTTAAAAAGAGAACTGGTGACAGTGATCATAATTGTGTAACAACCTATCTCTGCGCCAAAATAAAATTCAACTTCCTTAGAAGTTTCGGAAAAAAGGTAGTTACGTAAATCAGTTATGGGCTGTCCAGTCTACAGACAGATGGACGGAATGTTGAAAAATAGATTTTCGTAATGTACACCCTTTAAGCATGTCAATTTCCGAATTGGTCAAAAGTTTTTGACACAAAACAATTATTCGACTGGTACTGTTTATGTGAAGGGAATTTTGTACATACTTATACTGAAATTGACCGTTTCTGAAATGTCTACGCAAAAAGTGGGCATTGTATAGTTTGAATGAATAAAATGGCGCCTACAAATATGTTGATTATTGCTAAAAAATCATAAAATGATTATAGCAAATCATATAAAGTAAATAGATTTCCAACGAATTGAGGAAACTGAATTAAATTTTGTAGGATTATTTCAATCAATAAATGCAATAAATGTTGGTTGAATTTCAATACATTGTTAAAAAAGAAATTGCTTGCATATAAAAAATCATGTTAAAAACACTCGAATAAATTTAGAAACAAAAATAAAATTTTGTAGATTTGTTTTAACCAATAAATCCACCAAATATATTGATTTAACCGCCGCACATTGTTAAAAATCATAAAATGAATAAAACAGATCATAAAATGAATAGTTTTGAAGAGAATAAAATTTCGTAGTATTATTTCAATCAATAATCCCATGAAAGCTATTGATTGAACATCAGTAGAATGTATAAAAAATCATAAAATGATCACAACAAATAAAATAAAGTAAACAAATGATTTGAATCATTTGATAATGTAAAACAGTAGTTAAACCTATTTTAAGATGCTAACATAAAATTCTTTCTAGATATTTTTGTGCAAATCTAATAACTGCAGTATAGTAAGTGAATGTATTTTTAATATTGAACAAATTTTTATACGTAATATTACGCTAAGCATTTATTTAAATAATCACATTTAAACTTGTTTTATTTTTTTATTTGCCTAGATCATATAGCATGGTGATGTTATGGAACTGAAGAATGCGACTATAAAATTAAAACAAAATTACAAATTTGTAGCCAGTAAGCTTTGTCTCTTTTAATGTAATTAATTACAGTGAAGGAAGCTCCTATTGTTTAGCTCTAATTCTGAGGAATTCTGAGGTTATACAATATTGTTTGCTGCATGCTGCACTGGAGATGTCTTTCGAAAATATTTTCGGAATACGTGCATTTTTCTACTGGTAAATTGCAATATTTATAATACACACACATACATATATATATATATATATATATATATATATATATATATATATATATATATATATATATATATATATATATATATATATATATATATATATATATATATATATATATATATATATATATATATATATTGTGTGTGTATGTGTATATATATATATATTATATATATATATATATATTTAATTAATGTTCAGAAAATACCGTACTTTACTCTAAAAATGGAAAATTAAACACAAAAATGCTTACAGTAACAATGTCGCTTGCGCTTGTTTTCAACCCTTAAGATCGCAAAAGTTTTGAAGGAATTATTTTATATTGATTAGTATTTATTAATATTAATTTTTATTTAATAAATTATGTATTTATTGATTATTATTTTCATAATTCTGCTCTAATTTTCATTATTATTTTCATAATTAGCTCTAATTCTGAGGAATTCTGAGGTTATACAATATTGTTTGCTGCATGCTGCACTGGAGATGTCTTTCGAAAATATTTTCGGAATACGTGCATTTTTCTACTGGTGAATTGCAATATTTATAATACACACACACTACACACACACCCACACACACACATATATATATATATATATATACATATGCACATATATATATATATATATGCATATGCACATATATATATATATATATATAAATATATATATATATATATATGTGTATATGTATATATGTATATATATATATATATATATGTGCATATGTATATATATATATATGTGTGTATATATGTATATATATGTATGTGTATATGTATATATATGTGTGTATATGTATATATATGTGTGTATATGTGTATATGTATATATATGTATATATATATATTTAATTAATGTTCAGAAAATACCGTACTTTACGCTAAAAATGCAAAATTGAACACAAAAATGCTTACAGTATCAATGTCACTTGCGCTTGTTTACAACCCTTAAGATCGCAAAAGTTTCATAGGAATTATTTTACATTGATTAATATTTATTAATATTAATTTTTTTATTTAATAAATTATGTATTTATTGATTATTATTTTCATAAGGCTTGACAGAAATTTAGTAATTACATTCGTTATATAATGACATCATAATAAATCGCCACTGTAATAGTTTATTATCGATACGATATTTCTTTCCAATTTTGGATTACTTTTCTGATGGATTTATCATTTCAACTTTTACGTCTATGCATCTTGTACACCAGAAATCGCAGCAATGGAATTTAATTTAAGCACTATTATATCATTTTATTGAAACAGACTATCTATTCTTATCTGTAAGCATTCCAAAAAGTTTTCTTATCGGTCATGTAAGTGAAAATACGTTTTGCGCAACGAAGATTGATGTCTTGCTCAATTCGAAGTTGGCAATGAAAAGTGCGAAAAACATGCATAAAAAAAATTATAGACACCATAAAACTTTAAGTGGCGACTACCATCCAAAGTGCTCTAAGGTACAGTTGGTTAGAAAACTCGTTATTCATGCCTGGCGGGACGTACTACAATTAAACCAAAAGTATCATGATACTCTGAATTACGCCAATAATACGTAAACTAGTATTTAAGCTTGTCAAAGACAACATGTTTTTCAATGTATGTTTTATTTTATTTAACAATATATGGTGCCTACCGTCAAACATAATTGTTTCAATCAAAGTTTGACCCAGTTAGGTTCTGCCTTGTGGTCCAGTTTCAGCCTTCTAGTTCACCAGGAGGCTTCGAAAGCGTGACTTGAGTGAGGGGACTTCGAAAGAGTTCTGTGTGACTTGAAAGGGGACTTTTTAAGAGTTCTGTGTGACTTGAAAGGGGACTTTTTAAGAGTTCTGTGTGACTTGGGGGGGGGGGGCGTCGAAAGAGATCTGTGTGACTTGAGGGGGCTTCATTTTTTTAACTGTGAGAGAAAAATCTAAAATGAGGCTTTGTTACGCTCGGTGCAGTGTTTGATATTATAGTGTTTAACGATTCAGCCTTCTATGCCACCGGAGAAAAACTTGAAGGTGTGTGAAGACATTAGGAAAGGAGCCATAATTTGCTCTTAGAGGTTATGACCAATGGTCGATAAGTGTGCAAATATTCAGAATTCTGGGTCACAAGGGGGCTTCTGGAGGATCGATAAAATCTTATCAGTTTTCTCCCCTTTCTGGGGAGGGTAAATCTAAAATCCAACTACGTTATGTTCTGTCCAATAGTCGATACTATAACTGCTGTGCAAATATTCAGTGTTTTAGTCACCACCGGGGCTTTTGGAGGGTCTGGAAATATTTTCTGAGACCCACACATTATCCGCACTTCCGAGGGATAAATAAAAAAAAAATCGACTCCGTTATGTTCGGTATCTTACTCGATAGTATAAGTGTGCAAAGATGCAGCATTGTAAGTCATTGGGGAACTTATAGAGGGTCTGAAAAAACAAAAGTATGTTAGATAATTATATATATAGTGATGTTCATTATTCAATTTGTATAAGTCATCAGATTTCGCGTATAAATAATTTTAATTTTCAAATGCCAACGTCCATACTGTGATCAATGATATGCTACAACACAATTACCCTACATATAAATGTCCTTGAAATTATGTTTATAATGATCGAATACGACAAAAATAAATGTGTATTCCTATACGATTGCAAAATAGAGGTCACACACGTACTGAGATGGGAAAATTCTGTATTTCATTTAAACATCAATTCCTAATAACTTCATCTTATCAAATGAGTTACTGGAACTAATCATGAGTGAAATACGATTACATTTTGTATGCAGTGATGTTTGTAGTGATCATAATTCACTTTAAACTGTGGATCTAGAAATTTGTAATGTAAGTCTCCTTCTTTGGTGTACTAAGGCAACATATTTTACAACAAAATGGTTTATTTCTCGGACACTATTGGGCAAATCATGCCGATATGATAAGATGTATAGATATGGTAATAAACTAATGAGAATGACAAAAATATAACTTTATAGCGATGCTTTTTGTATGTTATATATTTGCTGATTCAATCTCAAATCTTTGTAAAAAGGGCTTTAAAATCACACACACATTATGTCGATATGAGAAGATATATAGATATGGTAACAAATTAATGTAAATAACAGAAATATAACTTTATAGCGATGCTTTTAGCATGTTATATATTTGCTGATTAAATCTCGAATCTCAATAAAAGGGGCTTTAAAATCAATCACATACTCATACTCTCTCTCACTCACATTATATATATATATATATATATATATATATATATATATATATATTATATATATGTAATCTGTGCGTGTATTTCATATATAAGGCTTAGATAACTGTTACACGTTTTGTGATTAGATTTCAGTTTAAAATACTAGATGTTAACTGTTTGCACTTTATTTATCACTAGCAGCATACCCGTTCTTCGTAAGGAGTATATAATATAAAGAAAGTTAAAATTCACAATCATGTGCAAATTCCTATAGTATACTAAATTACATTGTTAATGAAAATATTCTGTTAAAATATTTAATTTATTGCTTCTAAAAAGAAGTTTAAAAATATCTGTTCAAGCTATACAAAATTATCTTCACGAAGAATAAAGCATCCTGGCCCTTTTATAAGCAAATTTATAAAAAATATGAAATTGAATCAATATATACAAAATAAAAGCGTTAAAATTGTATGGACCCCGTATTAGTTATATACGCGAATATTAGAAGATATAACCTGTATTAGTAGATTATATGTATAAATTGAAAATATTAATAAACCTGTAATCTTTAAATCTGAAGGCAATAATTGATTCCAATATGTGCCAAACTGAAAGCGTACTACTTATCGCAGATTAGAAAATATGCCCATGTGTTAGTAGAAGATTACCCGTATTAAAATATGAGTCTCAAAAATCTTTGCCAAAATAAAACAGAAGACGTAATAAATTGAAAATATCAATAATCCCCGTAATCTTTATACCAAAGGGCCGTAATTGATTCCACTATATGCCAATATATATAAAAATATATGCCAATATATATCAAAATATATGACAATATACCTGTACTACTTACATTCTTGTAGATTAGTATTTATGTAGTATATAGGGTTGCCAAAATAAAACTGACCCGGAAAAGTTTTTTCGGAATTTCTGAAAACGTAATCTAAATAGCAAGGAGATCATTCGAAGACTTTTTCGTGCCAGTTTAATTTTATCAACCCTGTACATATCTTTATTATTCAAATCCGAAAAGATTTAATAAAGCTCTTATGCCGCATAAACACATTGGATTTAAATTCGTTTCTAAGCGACATGATATAATTTGTTTCAAATGAATTGTTGGAAAAAATATTGTCTGAATAATAAAATCTTTAAGAAAGGTTTTGCGACATTTTCATCAGTTTAGCCATTTAAGAAAAACGCCAAATTTATCGCCAAGTAGGACTGTAAACTGATAGTCTCACTTGGCGATAAATTAACGAAACATCATCACAATACTATCCTTTAACAAAACACAATTTCATTTATTAAGCGCAATTTTATCAATTTCAAGATATTTTTATGGATTTACAAACATTTTTATCAATTTGGAGACATATTAAAAATTCGCTAAATGGGTTACTAAGTAGGGCCGACAGGCAAATGCTACCGAAACATCATTTCAGTACTCTCTACTGAAAAATTTGACAACGTTTAGGAAATGTTGCCAAGTTAGCGATATCCCACCAAATTCGTAGATCTGAATTTGCAGATCTGAATAATAAAACATCCCAATCCCGTTTGTATATACTAAAGGAAAACACTAAACTTGTATTAGAAGATATACCCTTTCTGCTCTTATTCTGCTTCAACAATCGGCTAAATGAGATTATTGCCTAAACATAGTATATAAGTTTGAAATCTCTTTGCCGAAATAAATGAAAGTTATGTACGCAGCCCGTAATTAATATAATTTAATTAATATATTTAAATATTTAATGTAATTAAAAGAGAAATTAAACCGTTTAGTTATAAGATATATTTTTATATTCATTTATTTATTATTCAAAACGAAAAAATAACAATAAAAATTAACAAACACATTTTATTTAATTGCGTTGCTAAGCAACATGATATAAGATAGAATTTTCTTCATAAAATGCTGTTAATTAATTAATAACCATTTTGATTTTTTAATACTTTTCATTGTTGACTAAGAGCTTGTGAAAAACAAACTATAGTGATAGATTTTCCATTTAATTTCATGTTTCATACTTTCATGTTTTCAAACAATTAATGTTTTCGAAAAGTGACTGATTAGCGCAATAAACTCCTACCAAACTCAGAGATAGATTTTTAATTTACTTTCATGTTTTAAACCAACAATTTCCAACCTTTTTCGTTTGGAAGAACCAGGGAGTTAGAGTGTAGATCTCCTAGGGAAAAAGTTTCGTTATTAATAACTTAACAACCCCTGGACTTAGAAACTCAAAACCTGGATTAAATGTAAGTGGGGCCATTTCGAGGCTACCCACAAAATTTCATTAAATTCGGTTCAGCGTTCTCCCGTGATGATGAGACAAACACATAGACGGATTTTCAATTTTATTTATACAGATATTGTTAAAGTAGAACCAATTCACCATACGTAAGCCGTGAAATTCATATAAACGATTCAATTTATGTGAAAGTGCGTTGATACAGAAATCCTCAATGCAAAAACTGGGACGAAATCTGCCTGTATAAATAGTCTAAAGCAAAATACGAGGGCATCTAGGGAATAATTATTCATCTTTGTCATATTGTATAAAAACCGCGCATTTTCTCATTAGAGACAAACGCTTTTACAATTGCGACAATACTCCAGTTCCCCTGAGAATCGGTTTCTTTAATTAAATTTTAAAATATGGATGGAAAATGTTTCTAAACCTATACTTTGTAACTGTTTATATGACCTATTAAAAGTTTCAAATTGAGTTAGAGCATTCATAAATGTGTATTTATACATTTTAAATGACATGACTTTCTGCATAGTACTCGTAATTGGATTTAAATCGCCTATAAAATTGGAAATTCCGAATCGTATTTGTGCAAGACCATTGGCACAATTATGTCACGTGTTTTGATAATCGAATCTGATGTGGATAAATGGAAGGGGATGATTTCTTCTGAAACAGACAAGATATTATAGAAACATTAAAATAGTATATACTAACATTTGATGCTTTTCTGGATAACAACATGTAAAATTATTACCAAATTAACTTTCATTTCACGCAAATGGAACTTGATAATTGAAATTATTGCTAACATATGCTAAGCAATAAACTGCATTATATTAAAATATGTTAATTATTATTAATTCATCAATTTGGCATCATTTTCGTAACTTTAGCGTCATAGCGTCATTTTTACCAATTTGGCTTCATTTCCGTCAATTTGGCACTATATTACAAAAGTCGCCAGTTTGGCAATATTTCGCCAAATTAGCATAAAGTGTTACATTTTGGATGATACTTATTACTGTTTATTTTTTGTAGTGCTTTAGATACTCTTATTTGGAAAACGCACCATATCTCGAGAACAACTAGTGCTTTTGTTTTAAAGTTTGTATCATTTGTTTTAAAAAAAATTATGTATAAAATGATTATTTACTTAACATTATTGATTGGCCTGATTTTTTAAAATATCATTTAAAAATTTAGTCGTCTTCCGAACTTTTGATCGCACGTTTAAAATCAATAGGCTTCCACCATCCACGGATTGTAGCAATCTTACCAATTTACGTTCGAGACGCTCCACTTGTTCGTAAGATATATATATATATCTCACACACACACACTCGCAATCTCACATACACTCACGCTCTCACACACACACACACACTCTCTCACACACACTCACTCTCTCACACACACACTTTCAAACTCACTCACTCACTCACACATACACTAACTAACTAACACACAAACTAACAAATACGCACACAATAACTAACAAACAAACTAACAAATACACACACAATAACTGACAAACAAACTAACAAACACACATAATAACTAACAAACTAACCAACACACGCACAATATCTGTCACACACACTCACACTAACTAATAAACACACACAATATCTGTCACAAACACTCACACTAACTAAAAAACTAACAAACACACACACACAATATTTGTCACTCACACACACACAATGTCTTTCACACACACACACAATATCTGTCACACACACACAAACACACAATATCTGCCACAAACACTCACACTAACTAACAAACTAACAAACACACACACACAATATCTGTCACACACACACAAACACACAATATCTGTTACACCCACCACTTCAAAAACTATTGATTCGAGCTGAGAGATGCTTGAAAAGTGCTCTTTCGTCGAAAACTCGAATTTTCTACCCCTTGACAATTTCCCTATAGATTATACTATGTATGTAGGGATTACAATTATATTCGTACTGCCCATCTGTCCATCTATTTGCAAGGTGATCGTGACTAAGCTCGTACTTTTCTTTCAAATGTAACGGCTTCTATTTTCGTGCTTAAGCCAAATAAGAGCCCAATTTCCAAAATTTCAATTTATTATTAAGGAATTTCATTTTTTTACGTTTACATATTTTTTATTTACTTTCTTTACTTTTAGAAATCCATTTTTTCTTTATTACATGGAATTTTTTTTCCACATTTTAATATGCATTCAGCTTTTATAAGAATATTTGAATCCAAAAGAAAACAAGTATAAAGGAGCTTCTGCGTCAGATAAGAGAAAGCGTTAACCTAGGCCATGATCACAAGATCCATATTTGACGGAATATATGAAGAAACTTAAAATTCACAATTTGAAAATTCCTGAAGTATTCTAAATGACATTGTTATTAAAAACATTCTAATAAAATATTTAATTTAATTTTCCTAAAGAGAAGTGGAAGAATCTCTTCTGGCTATGCAAAATTATCTTCACAGGCAGATTTAAGAAGTAAAACGCCCTGGTCCGGTTTAAACACAAATTTAACAAAAAAACAAAATTGGATCATTGTATACAAAAGTAAAAGCGCTAAAATAGAGCACCCGTATATACCCGTCCCACTTTTATTCTGCTTCAACAATTGTCTAAACACAATATGAGTTAACTAGCAAAACACAATATATAAATTTGAAAAATCTTTGCCAAAAGAGATGACGTAAGAAATAAAAAATATCAGTAATTCCCGTAATATCTAACCCAGACAACTATAATTGATATAATCCTGTCGGAAATGTTATACCGTTCATTTATAACATTAAAATTTATTTTTATATTAATTTCTGTATTTCGGAAAAAAAAATCGTCTGCTGTAAAAACACATTTGATATAAATGCATTGTTAAGCGACATATCATTTTTACTTTCCTTATATACATAGTATAATGTATAAGGAAAGTATTATGACGGGTTAAAAACTTTTTTCGACGGGAGAGCACGTTTCAAGCATCCCTGAATACAAATCAAACGTTTCTAAGCCAGTGAGTCTATGGAGACGATATCTCACGAATGAATGGAGCGATTTGAACTAAATTTGTTACAAAAATTACAATCCGTGAATACTGGAAGGTTATCGTTTTTAAATGCAATCGAATGTACAAAACCCCCTTAAATTTTCGAGTGACATTTTTTTTTTAAATTATCGAAAAACCAAAACTTTTAATAAAGTTACACAAATTGTCATTTATGTAATTTTTCTTTAGAAAACGATTGATACAAACTTTAGAACGCTTGCATGAACCGTCCGAGATATTGCACATTTTTCAAATAAATGTATAAAAAAATCACAAAATAAAAAAAATTGACTTATGTGAAATATGTTCACTTTTCATATGTAATATCATGCGATAAATTTGGTGACACCATTCTCGTGGATCTAGCCCGTTCCATTCATAAAAATAGATACTTTGGGTAATACATTTGTATTTGAATACCAATAGCCACTATAAGTTTAACTTATAAATGTACAATTACAAAATTCTTCAAAACTTTCAAATGTACAATTACAGTGTATCATGGATCTTATACATCCATTTCGACAATAAGAGTTTGCAATTTCGTCTCCTGTAGCTCAACGGTAGTGTCGCATGGCCAGTTCATAGATCCAGGTTCTATTCCTGGTTGGGGTAAGGTTCTTTGCATTATTATACATCATTTTTTCACTGTGAAAGAAGTAAATTCGTTGCATTATATTAGGAAAGTCATGTGCTGCCCACATCAAATTTTTAAAAATAAATTTGCGGAAAAATATAGTCTGAATGATGCAATGGAATGTTTAATTGAGCGTTTTTTATTAATATTTCGATTACACATCATGGTCCTAGAAACTAGAAAGATGGATTAAATTTTCAGTGGGGTTATTCCAAGGCTACCCACAAACTTCCATGAAATTCGATGCAGCCGTTCTTAGGCGGAGATGAGACAAACAAACACACGCACACATATATTTTTGATTTTATTTATATAGATATTATAGACATTTGTACAGATCCTAGTCGGCAAAAACCATTCCTAGGACTTGCGGAAGGACTTGTAGAATACAGAAAACGCACGGAATTATTCGTGGCAACACTAAGAACCTAATGCAATGACTTTACTTCTTTCATAGCGAAATAATGATGTAAAACATCTACAGAACAATGTTTTTGGTATTGAATTAACGCCACGTGCATTTACATCTGGAGCTTTTGGCAACTTATTAGTCCGAACAGAGTGACTTATTCATAGTCACATGCAATGTCGTCATCAAAATAAAATTCATATTTAATTAATATCCAGTAAAATAAACGACTATTTGCGAATACTTGAAAGTCAAGATATAACTATTACAAAAATTATCTTCTTTTGTGATTGGGACGAACTAGATCAAAGAGAACAGATTTACTGCATAATATTGCACATGAAAGAGGAGCATATTTGGCGATACTAGCTATTTTAAATTTATGTAATTCTTTTGATAATTTCATTTGCAAGACGTTCACTATCTCGAGAGTGGTCCATATTAACGTTTTAAAGTTATTTTAATTCGTTTTCTAATGAAACATTTCGCATGAAATAATTTTATCTTGAAGGTCATGATTTTTAAATAGTTTTTTTCAAAAATTCATTCGAAAATTGAGAAGGGTGGGTCTTCTGAAATTCGATTAAAATCCATAGGATTACAGTATTTACCGACTGCAACAATCGTACCAAATTGTATTCGAAATTCTGTATTTGTTCGCGGTATATCGCGTCCACAGACTCACACACACTAACTCACGCACAAACAGAGATATCACCTCAAAAACGTTCGATTCGAGTTCAGGGATTTTTAAAACGTGCTCTTCCGTCAAAAATTCAAATTCGAATTTTCGATTCCATCAGAATACTCTTCCTATATATAATATATATATTTTATGTAGGTAAAGTAACAATACTTTGTCCTTTCCCTTTATTAATAGAATTACAGGTAATACATCATAAACACTCTTTTCTCAATTAAATGTCATAGTAGTATTTGAGTATTAAAAAGTCTTTATCGACTGTTGGACTGTTTTCTTGACTTGTTGGATTTCTTTTCCTTAAAGCCCCTTATCAAGGCAATTCCCAAATACAGATGATACAGAGCCATCGAAATCCGAGAACAAAGACAAGCAAAGGAAATAAAATTCGAAAAGATCTTGGAAAGGTTGGCAGACATCGATCGCTAAATAACCCCCCGACCTTCAGAATCTTCTTTTGGTGAAGAAAATCTACGATTTACCTCTTAAAAGTAGCAATCAACTTCATATCTAAAATTTAGTGTTATCTTTCTAGCACAGTTAAAAATGCTTATGTGACGTTCGGATAAGGTATTGGGGGTGCCAATACACCTAGATAAAGTTTTTAAGGATGCATGTTTTTCAAATGTTTGTTTTCGGTTTATGTAAAACTATCATTCAAACGCGTCAAAAACAGGGAAGCTAACACGATTAAAAAAATAATGATGCAACTTTTTAAATACATTTTATGCTGTTTAACAATATATGGTGCTTAGATTAAAAATTGTTCCATTGAAAATTGGCATAGGTGGGGTTTGCCCCGTTGTCGCTTTTCCGTTTTTTTATATCCTCGCTGGGGTGGGGGGTCAGTAAAGTTTTGATTAACTTTACCCCCATCCTCCCATTTTGTCTACTCAGGGAGAAAAAAAATCTGACTTCGTTAAGTTTGGTCTAGTGATTGATACTGTAAGTGTGCAAAAATTTGTCATATTTTACATTTTAACCCACCAGAGGGCGGATTGTTTGTCTGGAAATATTCTTAAAAATCCTTAATATCCGCTTTCGGGAGAGTGGTCAATAATCAGACCACGTTATATTCTGTCTAATGGTCAATCTTTTATCGCGTGCCAAGTTTCAACTTTCTAGGTCACAATGGGGCTTCTGTAGGGTCTAAAAATGCTTTTCGTAAGAACACCTTTTTCACCACCGCCGGGGGATAAATCATAACTCTGGCAACGTTTTGTGCGATACTATAAGTGTGCAAAGATATTATATGTGAGGCCTCTAGGTCACCAGGGGGCTTCTAAAAAGTCTATAAGGATTTTTCGAAAAATCATCAATTTCAACACCGCCGAATAACACCCGCTTTAGAACGATAACATGAACCGTTCTCGAGATATAACAAGATTTCAGACAAATTTATAAAAAAATTATATAAAAATAGAAATGTGGCACGTGTCCTTAAACAGCTTGACCTTGACGATAAATTTAGCGAAATACCGGCATTTGGTGACTTTTTGAAAACGCTGCCAAATTGACGATTATTTTGCTAAATTGGGAAACATGACGATTAATTATCCAAAATTTGTTAAAATTAAATATTTTCTAATGATTATAACCGCTTAATATGTGGACAGCATCAGGCAGAATTATAATAAATAAAACCCTCTAAATTCTCATTCAAGTAGGGCATGCAGTTTAAAATGAATCTCTCCCAATTATAAATAATCCATGGATTGTCAACTTCCCTGCATATCCGGATATTGATCCCGGCACTTGTTGGACCAAATGGCAACTAGTCATTCAAATACAGGCATGGGTGTTTCTAAAATATTTCAGGACTAAATATTTCTTGAACGACTGCCCATTAACACTTGGTGTTAATTTAATAAATGCTTTAATTAAAGTATACTCTCAATGTATGCGAATTATAATCATGCTATACATTATTATAAAAAAGTACAAAGTTCAACTTTTTATAAAAACGTACAAAGTGCAACTTTTTATAAAAGCGTACAAATTGCAACTTTTTATAAAAACGTACAAAGTGTGACTTTTTATACGAGTCCGCTAGGAAAATTTTTTAAGTTACAAAAAAAAAAATCTAATGTGGATAGTATATGAATTTCCCTACACAATGCAAGTGCTTTACTTCTTTCAATGCGAAATAATGATACAGAAGATACACTGCTTAATGTGTTTTACGTTGAAAATTACGCTAACATATGGCGATTTTCGGAGTGACAACATGTAAAATTATTTAAAAGTACCAAATTACATTATATTTGGTGCAAACATAACTTGACAATTGGAAATATTGCCATTATCTGCTAGGCAATATAAAATAACTGCTAGGTAATATAAAATTACGTAATATACGTAAATACGTAATGTATCAAAATACGTTAACTATGAATTCATCAATTTGATGCAATTTTTGCCAATTGGCAACATTTTTGTCACCACATTAAAAAGTCACCAAGTTGGCAATATTTTACCAGATTAGTCATCAAAGTCACCAAATTTATCGCCAGGTGTTGAATATTTTTTGATACTTACTACTGTTCATTTTTATATAATTTGTTTGATGCATTTATTTAATAACGTGCAATATCTCAACGGCTCAAGTTAGTGTTATAAAATTTGAGTCATTCATTTTAGAATAAAAAATTAAGTATAAAATGATTATTTATTTAACATTATTGAATGTGCTGATATTTTTCAACATTTGAACATTTGGGGCTCTTCAAAACGTTCCATTGCGTTTTAAATCAATGGAGGCTCCAGTATTCACGGTTCATAATAATCGTACCAATATACATTTAAAACGCTACATTCGTTCATGATATATCGCATCCATAGACTATCATAGACTCACACACACACTTACCTATATACACGCACCGACATAATCTCACAACGTTCGATTCGAGTTTAGGGATGCTTAAAATGGGCTCTTTCGTCGAAAAATCGAATTCTAATTTTCGACCACGTCACAATACTTTCCCTATACATCACCCTATGCATGTAGAGAAAGTAATATTTCCCATAAACCAATTATTCAAATAAAATACGTTCCATTGTCATTTGATCAATATTATCCATTGTATCATTAATTAAGTATTTCAAAGGGTAATGGGAAATGGTATAGAACTTTTGCTTAAAATGGGTATGCATGTAAGTTTTCGTAAGAAAATTTTATTTAACAAAATTCAAAATTTATACAACACCCCTAAAGTCTATGTTTTTGCCATTTCTTTTGATCAAAAGAAGGTGTCTTAAGTCCTATAACTTTGATAACTTTTTAACAGCCACTTTTACATATTAGAACAGTGCCCCCCCCCCAAAAAAAAGGAGTTTCCAATGAATAAAGAATTACTTTCTAATTTGAGCTGCCTTTGCAAAGCAGCACCCTTTATAATTAGTTAAATGCTGTACTTTTCTACTAAAATGTGTAAGTGACCAAAATTGCCGTAGTCTGAAATTCTACATTCTGAAGCATTTTTTAAATTGGAATCATGGGCAAACGACTAATCGTCCAAGATATATTTAGTCGTGGAATCTGTTTGGAACAGCCTGTAGAGGAAGCAGTGAAATCAAAACTATGGAGGAGAATTTTAGTACTAAATGAAAAGAAAAGCCATACAGTTAAAGAGGCTGATTTTGGAGAATTTTTATGTTGCATTTTTAGTGCTCTAAAACATTTTTACGCACATGAGTGCTAATATGAAGGCACCTACAGATTTTGAGTAATTATAATTAACCACGTAGGGGAAACTGGGGCAGAGAGAGCTAATATGGTAAACTTAATTATATCTCAAATACGAACAGCCGGAAAAATAAAATAAAACTACAATACAATATTTTGTTTTATTACCTTTGCTGCGCAGTCGAGTATTTAGAAAATTTTCCTTTATCCTTTTGCAAAACAAGAAAGGTGTGAAGTAATGTAATGATTCTATCAGCACACTAAGGTGAGACAGAAGACCTCGTTGGTCCTTTGTTTCTTTTTCCCTTATGTGCAAGTTTTTTCTTTCTGTACTTTTCGTTTTCCCCAATTTTTGCAAGTATAAAATGATAACTTACTAATTTATCTGCTCTCTGTTAAACTGCAGCTTTTGAATTTACCTTAATACCTGAATTATCTTGATACAGCTCGTACTAAAACTTTATTGATAGCCCAAGAACTCATGGTTTAAGGATTTTGCTGTCTCCTCTTGCGTGTTACTCATGACGTGTTTTAGAGGATCCTTTCTACCTTAATCCCAATTAGTGATTTTTCTACGTAGCACGCTACGACCTCGCAAGTTGACGTTATGATTTAATTTTTACCGAAAACATGGCGGGATTACACTTTAACGTAGAATTCTACATTTTCTAAGTTATAAACCTGTTTGTCACCACAAAATGCTTCCGACGTTCATGATTAATCGCTTCTATGGAAATTAAAAAAATCGCATGTGGGCAGCACATGACTTTCCCTGCAGACTTATATCCACATTCTCTTTATTTTAATTAAATTTATTTCACTTTTAATTCAATTTTCTTTCTCATTCGGTAACCGGACTTATTTTCATAGGTGGCGTAGAGAAAATACGAAAAACTAAAATATCTCGAAAACGGCTAGTCTTAGTGAAATGGGGTTCGACTTATTCTTTTCTTCGTTAAAAATTACGTATTATACAAGCATTTAATGGATATATTTGAGCATACGTAGTTCTTTAGTTTAGATTTAGACGATTTTTGCGGGCCATTTTGCAAAAAAGGCAGGTTATTTTTTTCCGAATCATACCAAAATCTAATCAGAACCAGGGTGACCCACAAGGGACTCATCTACCGAATTTTGTGAAATTCGGTCCGTTAGTTTTTCAGTTAGAGTGGATACAAACTTTTGCGGGCCATTTCGCAAAAAAAAAGGCGGGTTCTTTTATCCCGAATCGTACCCAAAACTAATCAGCACCAGACTCGCCCACAAGTGAATTACCTACCAAATTTTGTGGAATTCGGTCCATTAGTTGTTTTTAATTAGAGTGGATACTAAATCTGCACAGACAGACACACAGACGTCACGCTAAAAATGGTTTTTTCGTATTCTAGAGGTCTTGAAACGTGTAGGTCCGTCGAAAACTCGAGTTGCGATTTTCGACATGATTCCAATACTTTCCCTATACATTACCATGTATTGCAGGGAAAGTAAAAATTGAAAAAAATTGCAAATTATGATTGTTTTTGCATTTTTAAATTCATAAAACTGAAATAAAAGAAATAAAATATTACTTTCTATTTGTATATTTATTTATTTTAGAAAACGTTTTAACATATAACTTTATTATTCAGAGTAACTATAGTAAAAAACTGAAATTTATTTTTTATAAAATTTATCTCTTGCCGCTCCAAAATATAAAATATATTAAGCTTAATTTATTTATTTTAGGTTATGTTGAAAAATATACAAATAGTTAGAACTTACTCAGCGTTCTAACTATAACAATTGTGGAACTATTACAAACATTTACTTGCGACAACTCTATAAAATTATTTTTAAATACTCATTTTCCTCAAGTTATCTGAAGAAGCAATTTAAATAGATTGGAAACAAATCACGTCTAGAAAAAATGTCCAAGATTTCTCAGGATAATAATTTTAAAACATACTACCACGGCGTAATCTTATACCCAGGAAAACATGAAAGTGACGCCTAGATACTTATATTTAGAACCATAAAGAACTAGAGAATGATAATCTTACAAGGTGACTACATTGCTGGTCAAAATATCCTAGAAAATCTCCCTCTCCGTTTGCAACCGATCAGCGACTTTTCACTTGTTCTTAATCAACTTCGTTGAGATCTAGGAACAAAACTAAGTGATAATAGTTTTTGCGAATGTGTCGTATAAATATACTTTTATACTATATTTTTACTTTCTCTGCGCAATAAGGATAAGTAATATTACGTACACTGCAAAATATTTCCAAGCAGGTTACCCAAAGTTTTAGGGGAATCAGCTGCCCCTAGTGAGGAGTTAGGATCATGATATATATATATCGCAAAATTATTTAACTCAGGAGTCTGGAATAAAAGTGTATGAATGAAATATTCACTGCTTTTACATAGAGAGCCAGACGATTTATATTTCGATGACGTCATTTGAATTAAAGTTCATTTTCTTCGATGAAGTTTTAAGTTTTCAAATATAATAAACCATCGTAGTACTGCCATAATTACAGCAATATCACCGCTGAATGTACCGCATTTTAGAGATCTTTAAATAAAATTACATTTCAGTTGGAAAGTGTTTCATAATCAATGCTTTATGTATGATTGATATTTCTTATCAATAACTCATTTCATTAACGAAGTTTGAGATTTTCCGGTTTCAGTATTCAGAAAAAAAACCCCAGACCAGCTCACTTTCAAAGCTACTAAACTCTGAAACAGGTAAGATAAAACAGGCATAGAAAGACACGCGAGAAACACTTCTTGGCGTAACATAAACATCGATCGCAAAATAATCTTGGCGACTGTGGGACTCCTGCCGTTTCTACCTTCTGAGTAAAGGCAAGCGACGACAATTTGAGATATATCTTCATCCTCTTTATCTCGTTTTTAGGATTTTCGGGAGGCAAATTCTTTCATTCAAATTTAGAATGAAGTCGTAGTTTGAAAAAATCTGATGTGGGCAGCACATGACTTTCCCTGCAGACTCAAATTCATTTTTTTCTTTATTTCTTTCATAAATCATTAAATTGAGTTTAATTACACAAAATAACACCAAATTTGCATTTTTAATTCAATTTCTGTTTTTATTTGCTAATTGGACATTTTCCAAAAGTGGCATAAATAAATGCGAAAAATCTCAAATATCTCGAGAACGGTTAGTCCTAGAGTAATAGAGTAGTTCTTATTATTTTCCTCATCAAAAATTACGTATAAAACAAGCATTTAATTGATATATTTGAACATACGTAGCTTCTTTTTAGATTTTGGCGAATTTTGAGGGTCATTTCGTAAAAAAAAAAAACAGGTTGTTCTTTTCCGATTAACACCAAAATCTAATCAGCACCAGAGTATCGTACAAGTAACTTATCTACCAAATTTTGTGAAATTTGGTCAATTAGTATTTTAACTAGAGTGGATACATGAAATTTTTACGGGCCATTTCGCAAAAAAAAAGGCGGGTTTTGTTTTTCCGAATCGTACCGAAAACTAATCAGCACCAGGGTCATACCCAAGTGACTTATCTACCAAATGTTATGAAATTCGGCCCATAAGTTTTTGAGTTAGAGTGGATACATACATTGCACAGACACACAGACACACACACTAAAAATAGTTTTTTCGTATTCCAGAGGTCTCGAAACTTGTAGATCCGTCGAAAACTCGAGTTGCGATGTTCGACATGATTCCAATACTTTCTCTGTACATTACCATGTATTGCAGGGAAAGTAAAAATGGAATTGAGCCAATTATACACAGATGTAATGGTTATCGACAAGGCGTTGAAGGTACATTTTTTAAAGATATTCATAAATTTAAGTACACATTATACTTTTAAGTTTTTTTTTCATTCCCTCATGCAATTTTGTTTTAAAGATGCTTTGGTTACGTTTATCTTATACAAATGTGTAAGACATATTTAATTAAATAGCTATATTTGAAAGCGAAACCATTGGTCAATGTTAAATACTACATGCTGAGAATGATTTGAAGCGCATCTATATTGGCTAGTTATTAGCTGATCAAGCAACATAATTTTGAGTGTGAGAAATTTACACACGTTATTATTGTTTGCCGAATGGCAACAAGCTTATGCACGTGTTCAACGATTTAGATTTGTTCACGTTATTCGCTTTTAATGCAATAAGGAGTGGCACTATTTTAACATACTTCTCTGCAATAATATCTCTTTATACACAATATTTTTGTTTTATTTCATTACTTTCCTCTGATTCTTTATACACAATATTTTTGTTTTATTTCATTACTTTCCTCTGATTCTTTATACACAATATTTTTGTTTTATTTCATTACTTTCCTCTGATTCTTTATACACAATATTTTTGTTTTATTTCATTACTTTCCTCTGATTCTTTATACACAATATTTTTGTTTTATTTCATTACTTTCCTCTGATTATTTATACACAATATTTTTGTTTTATTTCATTACTTTCCTCTGATTCTTTATACACAATATTTTTGTTTTATTTCATTACTTTCCTCTGATTCTTTATACACAATATTTTTGTTTTATTTCATTACTTTCCTCTGATTCTTTATACACAATATTTTTGTTTTATTTCATTACTTTCCTCTGATTCTTTATACACAATATTTTTGTTTTATTTCATTACTTTCCTCTGATTCTTTATACACAATATTTTTGTTTTATTTCATTACTGTCCTCTGATTCTTTATACACAATATTTTTGTTTTATTTCATTACTTTCCTCTGATTCTTTATACACAATATTTTTGTTTTATTTCATTACTTTCCTCTGATTTGTAAAATCTCAAACCAGAGTAAATGTTCTACATGTTCTCACCCAAGATTCTCAGGAAGTATTCAGTTAGGTCTGACAAACACTTTACGCTTCCGCAATTACTTTCCAGTCACTTGAGAAAGATAATATCAAAACCGATTTATTAAAAATGATCCTTTTGAAGATACCTTTGGCATAAAAAAAATCTTTTACCTTTATTAACTTTCAGTAAATAAAATTTTTTCATTGATTTTTCAAGGGTACACAAGTATATAAATAACTGTTAGTTACAGAAATAACTCACCAGTTATTACTTCGTCAAACCTGCTGGTCACTAATTTTTATGACCAATCCAACATTTTTACTTTCCTTATATACATAATGTATAAGGAAAGTATTGTGACGGGGTCGAAAATTCGAATTCGAGTTTTCGACGGGAGAGCACGTTTCAAGCATGCCGGATCACGAATCAAACATTTTTGAAGTGATGTCTGTGTGTGTGTGTCAGTGAGACTGTGGAGACGATAACTGACGAACGAATGGACCGATTTGAACAAAATTTTGTACAGAAATCACAATCCGTAACCACTGGAAGCCTATTATTTTTATACGCAATCGAATGTTCAGAACCCCCCCCCCTCCCAAATTGTCGAGTGAAATTTTGAAAAAATCGTCAAAAATAAAAACCGCCAATAAAGTTACGCAAATAGACATTTCTTATGTAATTTTTCATTAGAAAACGACTGACATAAATTTTAGAACGCTAACAGGAACCGTTCTCGAGATAGTGCATATTTAAAAAAATTATCAAAAAGTCACATAAAATAAAAAAAAATATTTCCTATTGAGAAACATGTTCACTTTTCATATGTAATACCATATGATAAATCGGGTGACATCATTCTCATGGATCTAACTCGTTCCATTCACGAGAAAAGATACTTTGAGTAATACTTTTGTATTTGAATGCCAATAGTCATTTATCCCCGGTAAGAATAACTTATTTCTCCGTCCATAATACTTGGCGAGATTTTGGCGACGAATTTATCATGAAAATCAAAAAATTAACGAAAATCTCGCCAAATGGATAAAAATGACGCTAAATCAATGAAAATGATGCCTAATTGAAGAAAATTCAATATCTTGAAAGAATATAATACTATACTACTATAAGAATAACATTCTTTTTAACTGTAAAAGTAGTAAATTCATTGTATTGTATAAAAAAAGTCATGTGCTGCCCACATAAGATTTTTTTTTTTTTCAGTTTCTCAAAATATACACTTTGAGATTTATGCATATAGCAAAATATGATTTATAAGTTTTTAAAATCATACTCATGTAGAAAAATGTTTAAAGCAATATATTGGGAAAATTTTGATTTGAAGTGTCTTAACCTAGTATACAGAGTTCCTAAGAAATTCCTTTATCACCTCAATAACTTTGTAAGTAAAGGTCCATAAGTGTACACGTTAGGTTTATTTATAGTAGAGTGACCTTACCCGTTCGAATGGTAAAGCGATTTTAACGCTTTTAGTGGAGAGTTTAACATGCTAGGAATATGAACTAAGCAACAGCGCGAGATAGGCGAAAAAATTCAATTACAAAGTTTTAGATCATTGTCTAATGAGTAGGAATTGACACTACAACTGTTGTCCAATTAAATAATGCTAAAATAAAAAACACTTATATGCACCAGAATCTAATGTTCAAAATACCATCCGTCAGCAACAATGCATATTTGAATTTCAGATAGAATATTACCATGTACTTTGACAAACATTGCAGGTGCCACCATGTTACAGGTTCTGATACGACTTTCTGACAGATATTTTTGCCTGAAATATACAAGTTCTTTATCGTATCTAGAGTCAATTCTTAATAATTAGATAATGCAGAGTCAATTCTTAATAATTAGATAATACTCTACAACTTTGCAATTAGTTTTTTTTTTCGTTTTTCCCGCCCCGTTATCGAGTTCGTAATCCTAATTTTTTAAATTCTCTACTAGAGCCGATTCGATTCGTCATGGCCGTTTTAATTGATTTTGACCTGCCTTGTACACTCATGGACCTTCTTAAACATGTAACAAATTAGGTCAGAAGTGACCTAATTTGTTACGTGTTTAAAAAATTCCCTAGTAACAATGTATACTACGTATTGTAAAGGAAAATTTTATTGTAGGGGAAAATATCTCGGTCTGAAATAAGTTACAGTGTTTTGTTATTAGACTTCCATTTTGAACAACACGTTTCATTAATGGAGCTTTACATCCTTTCAGTATTCAGAAAAGAAAAAAAAAATATCACTTTCAAGCAGCTAAACTCTGAAACAGGTAGGAAAAAAACAAGCTTAGAAAGACACCCGGGAAACTTTCCTTTGCGTAACATAAACATCGATCGCAAAATAATCTTGGCGACTGTAAGACTCCTGCTGTTTCTACCTTCAGCGAAAACCAAGCGTCGACCATTTGAGATATATCTTCATCCTCCTTAACTCGTATCTAGGTTTTTTGAGCGGTAAATTCTTTCATTCAAATGTGGAATGAAGTCGTATTTTGAATAAAAAATGGAACGGAGCCAATTACACACAGATGTGATGGTTATCTAGAAAATAAAATGTGTAAAGACATTAATAAGTTCCAAGTAAGCGTCTGTTTTACTCATTCATGCAATTTTGTTTTATAACAATTGAAAGATGTCTGGCTATTTTTAGCTTTATTTTTAGCTGGCTATTTTTAGCTCATAAAATGCGTAAGAATTATTTAATTAAACAGCTATTTCTGAAAGCGAGACCATTTGTCGTTGCTCTTTGCTGCACTGTGAGCATAATTTACAGTTTTGATATACGCTTACTGGTTAGCTATTAGCTAATATAAGTAGCTTTTTGTTGCAGAAATAGCTAACCAATTATTATTTTGTCGAACATTATAGTCTCTAATTACTGTGATCCATCCAACAAATTAATCAATTTTTTTTAGTGTCTCAAAATTTACACCATTCATCGTTGAAAGTTGAAATCGACAGTAAAACTGTTACAGAATTTGGTGCAGCATGGTTATTGTATTCAACGATGCTAAAATAAGCAACACTTACATGCACGGAAATCTAATATTGACATGCACAGGCATCTAAATCAAAATGCCTTCCATTACCAAAAATGCACATTTGGATTTAGGAAAATATATTACGGAGTACTTTGAAAAGCACTGCAGGTGTCATCGTATTATAGACTCTGATGATACGACTTTTTGACAGGTATTTATTGCTTTCTATATATGCGTTTTATTAGTTCCTAATGTCATTTCATATTAACTAGCTGCGGTATTCGCAGCTAGCGGTCACTAAATATAGCAACCAATTTTTATAGCAGTCAATCTTTTAGCTACCGCGTACCGGCCGCAGAAGCCAGCTGGCACAAATCATCTAGCATACAAGGCAAATACGTAAGTCCAAACGATTAATAAAAGCAACACTAATAGATTTATACAGATATAACTTGCATCTAAAGTTATATATATATATATATATATATATATATATAAACTTTATATATATATACACAAATATAGTAGATCAGCGCTTTAAATAGTGTACATTAGACAGTATTCTACAACTTTGTAATTAGGCTTTTTTGTCCATCTCGCTTTGTTACCTAGTTTATTTTTATTCGAACTTTTTAAATTCTTTGCTAGATGCGCTACAATAACTTTTATTCATTCCGGCATGGTCACTGTACTAGAGATCACTTTATTAGAGATATACCTAACATAATTATCATAGATATATCTTATATCTTGCAAATTTCTTGAGCTGATTAAGGACATTCACAAAAACACTGTATATTTTATGCTGAATATTATTCAGTGGCCATTATGCTGGAAAAGTGCTAAAACCGGTGTTGGATGCATTTTGAATTTTACTGGATATTAGGTAAGACAAACTAAAGGTTTGCAAAGTTGCAGACACACACCTAAGTTTTCATGCTGCTATTTCAGGTATAGGCTACTTCGTACTGAAGACTGCAAAAAATGCAAAACTAGTTTGCGGATGAGGACATCAGCAACAACAATGTAAATTAAAAGACAGATTTTTTAAAACATATACTGTAAACTTGTATACACTATAAAATATTTAATTTTAAACGTGATATGCGATTACTAATTCCAAATATAAAAGAATAGTAAATCCCTTGTAAACGAATGTATGCTATTTATCAAAATACTTATCTATTTAACAATTGTGCGTGCTTCATGGAGAAAATATAGCGGATTTTTGCGCAGAGTCAGTGCTATAACTATATCATATATTATTATTATTTCTTTTAGAGGATTAAAAGAATTCAAGTTGAAAATTCAAGTAAATAATGCAAGCAAATAATGTTGGAGCGACTGAAATAATCCCTCAAAGTAATAATTCTAAACCATCACCTGTTTTCTCTAAATCCCAATAGTTATTTATAGTTTAATTGGGTCTTTCATATGATTCGAATTTTGACAAACACTCATATGAACTAATCTGAAAGCTATTACTAGCATAACAAATTATGATAAATAAAGTTGCGCGAAATTAGAAATGCATTGATGTTATAAATGATCTATAAATACAGTTACTAAGTATGCTGCAGCAGGTGCACTGTTTCTGTCCGCGATTTCCATGGACGTCAATGCCTGTAAAGGGGGTCGAACTATTTGGGATAGTGTATATCAAATACCCGTCTTTTTGAGAGGTTTTTCATTTGAGATGGAAGCTGTCCTACCCGTAAGCAAAAGGTTAAATGCATTTTTTTTCGAAAAGGGAATTTTTAAAGATTTTACATATTTAAAATGCTCCATGCGTCTTAATTTTCGTGTGAGATGCATGAAATTTGGCGAGAAAGACACCTCTCATACATTTTAATGAAACTGGATATGCATTTTATAATTGGACTTTATTAAGGTAATTAAAAGTGAATAATAACCTAATTAAATGATGAAAATTAAGTTTTAATGCAGAAAAATATTTTTAAAAAATTAACTTTCCAAGGGATTTAAAAATGAATACCCAAATGTGTTCTTAATATGTTTTTGAGGGATCATAATGTAAAATTAATCAAAAATGTGAACAAATGGCACGCAAGGAGCATTTTCAAATTTTCGTTAAAAACATGAAATTAAAGAAAAATACAAAATTATAACAAAATTGAAAAAGAATTTAATGGTATTGTATATAGTAATGTTAAGAGGAATATTTATACAAATTTTCACATTTCTAAGTCAATAAATAAATAAAAAAAAATTCAACGTCCACCGTCCCCTTAATGACAATTACTAACAAGTTACGATTCGCTGTGCTATGGGATTAAATATTGCATTCACCATTGTATTTATATTTTAATTGGGTCTTTTATATGCACGGATTTTTTACAGTCATATGAACTAACTTTGAAATTATTACAAGTATAACAAATTATTATGATAAATTAAGTCATGCGAAATTCCAAGTACACTGATATTATAAATATTCTATAAATAGAGTTACTAAATATCTTTCAATAACACAAAAATATTATTAGTGGCGATTACTAACGAGTTACGATTCACTATACTATGAGATTAAGTATTATATTTACTATTGTATTTATATTTTAATTGGGACTTTTATATGAGTTGATGTTTAACACGCAGTCATATGAAAGATTCTTGAAATAATTACTGTGAGACTAGAAAGTGCTCTCACATTTGATGAGACAATTTTATGTGAGTATTTAGTATGGCCCAGCTCAGCCCCTCTGGTATTGCACCCCTAAATCTATAGTCTTTTGACCTTAAAGTTCAAGTCCTCATAAACCCTGGTGCCAGCCAGACTACAGCTTTGTTTGCCGTTCTGGGCATCATAAATACTCACAGAAAATTTTCTCATCAAATGTGAGAACACTATGTGAGACCAGAAAGGGTTCTCACAATTACTAGTTGTTGTTGAGACCCAGACCGTCCGACCTACCAGAAAGGTGTAAGGCAACTGTTTAGACGGCCGGGAAGTGCCACCCAATTTAGACCGGAACCCAGTGGGGGAGGCATCCACAGGGACCGTACCCTCCTTCCCCTACCACCAACCTCTCGGAAGGACTTACAGACCCACATGTTTAACGTGATCGTACACCGGGTGAACACGGCGGCAGTTTTGGCAGCGGCTGGAATCGAACCCGGGCCTACCGAGTGCAACTCCAGCGCTCTAACCAATGGGCTACCGCGCCGTCACAATTACTAGTATAAAAATCTGATGTGGGCAGTACATGACTTTCCCTACAGACTTATATCCACATTCTCTTTATTTTAATTAAATTTATTTCACTTTTAATTTAATTTTCGTTCTCATTCAGTAACCGTACTTATTTTCAAAGGTGGCGCAGAGAAAACACGAAAAACTAAAATATCTCTAGAACGGTTAGTCTTAATGTAATGGGGTTGGTCTTATTCCTTTTTTCGCTAAAAATTACGTATTAAACAAGAATTTAATGGATATATTTGAGCATACGTAGCTTTTTAGTTTAGATTTTGACAATTTTTGCTGGCCATTCTGCAAAAAAAAGCAAGTTATATTTTTCTGAATCATACCAAAATCTAATCAGCACCAGGGTGACCTATACGTGACTCATCTACCGAATTTTGTGAAATTCGGTCCATTAGTTTTTTAGCTAGAGTAGATACAAATTTTTGAGGGACATTTCGCAAAAAAAAGGCGGGTTCTTTTATCCCGAATCGTACCGAAAACTAATCAGCACCAGACTCGCCCACAAGTGACTTACCTACAAAATTTTGTGAAATTCGGTGTATTAGTTTTTTAGTTAGAGTGGATACAAAATCTGCACAGACAGACACACAGACGTCACGCTAAAAATGGTTTTTTTCGTATTCTAGAGGTCTTGAAACGTGTAGATCCGTCGAAAACTCGAGTTGCGATTTTCGACTTGATTCCAATACTTTCCCTATACATTACCATGTATTGCAGGGACAGTAAAAAATGTTGAATGAAGTCACGCAAAATTCCAAGCACACTGATGCTATAAATATTCTATAAATATAGTTACTAAGTACCTTTCAATAATACAAAAAAAGTATTTGTGGCAATAAATAACTAGTTACGATTCTGTATGCTTTGGGATTAAAAGGGAGCATGTACAAGATTCAAAAAGTTGTCAAGACCATTTAGATTTCTCCGCTGATTATCCGTGTGATCATCCACTTCCTTCTAACAAAAAACTGTTATTGAAAATTCCAAGGTAAACTAAATAGCATACCTGCTCTGGAATTTGTGGGTCTTGGATCTAAGACGTACAATTTAAAAATTGCATTGATGGAGAAAAAAACGTCTAAAGGTGTTTATAAACATGCTGTAAAAGGAATCATCCATCATGAAGACTACTATAACTGTCTAGCAAGACGAAAATATAACAAAGTTGAGCAATTTAAAATCTCAAGTAAATATCACCAGATTTATACTGTGAAATAGATTAAAATGGGTTTATCTCCCTACGACGGAAAACGTCATATTTAATTAATGGTATCAGGAGGTTAGCGTATAGCCATTATCAAATGTAAATGACAAAATATATAAAATAGGACTGTTCGGTGTAGACACCAGGTGGTGGTTGGGAGTAAGCCATAAAGATCAATTTTTTTTAAATTAATTAACAAAATGAAGATTTTAATTCCTTTTGAAGAAAATATTTTTTTTTTAAATATTACAAGAGCCCAAGATTAGGTACTTCTATGTAAATTGATTTAAAGTTACACTACTTTTACACGTATACTAACAAACCTAAATTATTTAAAGATATATGAAGCATTCTCATAGGTATGACAACTGAAAAGACTAAAAATGTACTCCTCGTTCTTTTACTGGCAAAACCTACCCTTCATGGAAAATCACGTGATTTGTAGAAGCTCCACCCCTCTTCATCAGGAGCCCAATGTTATAATATTGGAAAGACATAGATCCAGATTGTCTCCATGTTAAAGTATGGTTCCAGATTGTCCAGAACCTTCATCCTCACTACGTGCTTGTTGTAACTTATAATTTCGGAAATGGGCCGACGCGGTGGTTGAGCGGTCAAATACAAGCGTTTCCTTGTGCTCACTCAGCTGCCTGGTTGTGAGTTCCAGCCCCACCTGCAGGCATGACTGTGTTGTTGGGCCAGCGTGTTCAGCCGGGGCCGGCGGGATTAGTTCTGCTCCTTATCGGGCCTATGCCTGCGGCGCTGCTGTAGCTCGTGACGTCATAAAGTACATCCCACAATTTGCAACTTACAGCATGTGTTTGAAAGTATGATCGTGTAAATATTGACGAAGATACAGATGTATCCTAATAAGTAAGATATATCGTTAATATTTTTATTATCTAGGTAATAATAATAATGCATGGTGTTGTTAATTTCTAATATTTAAGGGAAAATGTAATCAATTTGTCCACTTTATTCAAGATACTTAAAGTGATGCACATGCAGCATAGGTCTAACGAACGTATCACCGAAAGGGGTTTCCTTTTAAGTGTATTTTTAAAATCTAGAACATGATTAGAAGTGATCTAGAACTAGATTCATGGATGTCAAAATTATAGGTAGCGTAATATTTTCATATCCAACGTCAAATTCGTCCGTTGAACGAGTATTTTTGCTATGTAAGAAGCTGGGGGAAATCGGGTATAAATAAACATACATAGAATAAGTAGAATGCAAATACATGTTTTTTATGTTGATTTTATGTATTATATTTGATATTTAACCGATTTATTAAATTATTTCTGTTGTAAAAAAGCGTATCACCCAAAAGCGATTTTTTAGTTTTTTTTAAATTATTACTATTTGAGACTACTGACTTTTCCTGTCATTCACGCTAATCTCTACATTTCATTTTACCAAAACAGGGATTTCAATTTAATCTGAAAGTGCACAATAACAAAAAATAAATATTTTTATATCACAACCCTGCTGTCAATTACAAATGTAACTTCCGAAATAGTCGTTCATAATGGGCGTGATCACTTATTGACGCTTAAAATATAAATCTAATATCTGTATTATTATGTATGTATATTATTATTAAGTATGTATGCATACTATTATTATGTATGCATATTATTATTAAGTATATATATATTATTAAGTATGTATGTATATTACTATTAAGTATGTATTATTATTAAGTATATATATATATATATTATTAAGTATGTATGTATATTACTATTAAATAAGTATTAATATTATATTAATTAATAGTATTAAATAATTATTAATAGTATATTAATTATTAAATATTATTATTAAATGTGTATGTATATTAGGATATATGTTATGTAAATCTGACAGTTAAAACTTTT
Organism: Amaurobius ferox; assembly: GCA_951213105.1. Lineage (NCBI taxonomy): Eukaryota > Metazoa > Arthropoda > Arachnida > Araneae > Amaurobiidae > Amaurobius > Amaurobius ferox. Next base: position 91,510,536 of record OX578142.1, on the reverse strand, counting down.
GAAAGACTTTATTACAAAAATGTTTTAGGAGAACTATGTAATTAGAAATTTAATTAACTCTGCCCAAAAGCATTATTATATATATATAAGAGGTCATAATGTGTTTCTGTGCATGAGGTTATTTAAGAACAAAAGCCAGATTTCTCAAGTAAATGAATTTTATGAAAAAATAAAATTCAAAAGATTAAAACCTGGCATTGAATCTTTTAGAAGAAAAAAAAAAAACTCGTAACTACGGAAATATTCAGTATTTTTTTACTTTATAATCTTATTTATATTCCTTCTTTATATATATAATTTGTTTTCGTTATATTTATTCAATTAAATCATTTTTACTTTAACCAACTTCTATCACTCTAAAATATCGACTCCATAATCGACGCTGATTAAGAACTGGAACAAAGTGTAAACGCCGTGGATGGGATGTAAGTTGTGACGTCACGAATCCTGCATCTAGGCCCGATAACAAGAAGAAATCCCGCCGGCCCCGGTTCAGCCCCCACTGGTGCGCAGGGGCAACTTTATGTTACGGCTAAATGGTTCACGATGCTGGCCAATGTATAGGGGAATGATGGTGTATTTAAATGTCTGACCATATTTCCTATCAAAATGTCTGGCCAAAAGAGAAGTTTCGGAAATGAAGGTAGAGATATAACGATTAATGTTTGCATCTGATTGCAACTAAATTTTACTTTCCCTGCAATACATGGTAATGTTATAGGGAAAGTATTGGAATCATGCCGAAAATCGCAACTCGAGTTTTCGACGGATCTACACGTTTCGAGACCTCTAGAATACGAAAAAACTATTTTTAGCGTGACGTCTGTGTGTGTGTCTGTGCAGATTTTGTATCCACTCTAACTAAAAAACTAATTGACCGAATTTCATAAAATTTGGTAGATATGTCTCTTGTGGGCGGATCTGGTGCTGATTAGTTTTGGGTACGATTCGGGATAAAAGAACCCGTCTTTTTTTGCAAAATGGCCCGCAAAAACTTACATCCACTATAGCTGAAAAACTAATGGACCGAATTCCACAAAATTCAGTAGGTAAGTCGCTTGTGGGACACCCTGGTGCTGATGAGATTTTGGTACAATTCGGAAAAAAATAACCTGCCCTTTTTTGCAAAATGACCCGCAAAAATCGCCAAAATTTAAAATAAAGAACTACGTATGCTCAAACATATCCATTAAATGCTCGTTTAGTACGTAATTTTTAACGAAGAAAAGAATAAGACCAACCCCACTACACTGGGACTAGCCGTTCTCGAGATATTTTAGTTTTTTGGAATTTTCTTTACGCCATCTTTGAAAATAAGTCCAGTTATCAAATGAGAACGAAAATTGAATTAAATGTGAATTAAACTTAATTAAAATAAAGGGAACGTGAATATAAGTCTCCAGGGAAAGTCATGTGCTGCCCACATCAGATTTTTATTATTTAAAATGACTGTTTGGCACAAACGCACTTTTTTTACTAAAACACTTCTAACATTCGTAATTCACTTTTCTAAATGTCATCTTTCTTCTGAAAATGAAAAGTAATATTATCCAAAGTGAAAATTTTATGTGAATATCATCTACACTTGGGGTATCTCTAGAATAGTAAAGTTACGGAATAGGTAAACAATTTGAACGTCTACATCTCCAAACCTAATAAGAATGTAAACACTTTTTACTTGTTTCGTCGGAAATGTGGTACATAGTATGAAAATATATATTGTTTTTATATATTATTTTAATTTTTGTTTAAAAAAAAGGATTAAAACGTTTTCGTCCGAGAGAGGGTTTTTTTCACAAGTTACTTTGACTCAAAATAACTTCTAAACTATAAAAGATAAATAAAAATGGTAAGCAACAAAATTGTTCAGTAGAAAATACAGTTTCTAGATCTATTACTTGTTCTTACAAAACTTTCGTGGTTCTTTAAGAATCGTATTAGCAAGTTGAAAAATATCAAAAATTTTCCGTTTTTAACACTTTACAACAAAGTTGAAAAGTGTTTATGACTTTGTTCATTCTGTCTGTCTGTCTGTCAGCACGATAACTGCCGCAAAAATGACTTAATCAAAATGAAATTTTAGTGTGTTGTTCAGACGGTCTGTAGGACCTATGGGAATATAAATGAATAATATCACCCAATTAGTTTTGGATTGAACCCGGGTTGAAAAAATGAAATACATTGAGCCCTATGGGACCTAATTTTTCAAACATTTTTAAGCGGATTTAAAATTCACAAATTGCTTCGAAAATTTTAGGTAATAGTCAAATTATTCCATAAAATATATAAAAAAAAATTCAGCGAAATATATTCAGTAGTTTTTTAAATAAAAATTAAAATAATAATTACACATCTTATATGAAACGATCACGTGACCATGATATGAAACGATCACATGACCCACTTCAAAATGATATATGACATCCATCTTGTTTCAAAATCGTGATTTTTTAAAGTTCTTTTTAATTCATATTGAGTGTTGCATCCGTCCTAAAACTACTTTATTTTTACTTAAATTCTGTGCATCTACATACTAAAACAACACAATGACAATATATTTGAGTTTAAATTCTCATTCAAATTTGATTATTTCTACAACTAAGCCTATTTTTGACCTATGTAAAATGTAAACAGCAAAATATGTAGAATGAGTTGTATTAGAATTACTGTATTTCTTTAACACAAAATAATTCAGTCCATGGAGTCTGCATGGCTGATATGAATGAAATATTAATTGATTTTATAAACAGAAGGACGATTTTTTTCGATGAAGTTTTAAGCATAAAGTTTATGAATTGTAGCTCCATGGTCTTAATTTTTAAATAAAATAAATTATTATAGTATTGTGATGAATGAAATGGAGAAAGTTATGAATGAAATCCTGCTTTGATAGAGAGATCCAGGCGTGTTATTTTTTCTATGACGTCATTTGAATTTATTTCAGTTGTTTTCGATGAAGTTTTCAAATATAATAAATTATCGTAGTATTATGATAGTTTTAAAAATATTACCGTGGAATGTATTGCATTTTAGAGATATTTAAACCAGGCAATTTATATTTCAATGCCGTTATTTGAATGAAGTTCATTTTTTTCAATGAAGGTTTAAGTTTTCAAATATAATAAATCAATGTAGTATTGTGATAAGTTTTAAAATATTACCGAGGAATGCATTGCATTTTCGACTTTTTTAAATAAAATTGCATTGAAGTTGGAAAGTGTTTCATAATCAATGCTTTAAGCATGATTGATCTTTCTTGTTCAAGATTGTGGTGTTTATATCTCTATAGCTAAAACTACTAGCTATGAACTACAAGAAGTAATTTATAGCACTTTAAGAACCCTACAAGGATATATAACTTGATTTCTAAACAAGTTCTTAGTTTTTGAATTATGGTGGTTATAATTTCGATATAACATTTTAATCTGTTAAAGTATTCCAATAGAAGGGAAAGCTGTACCATTGAAAATGTCACGAGTATTGCAGCTCAATATGTTTTCCAATAGAAGGGAATGCTGTACCATTGAAAATGCCACGAGTGTTGCAACTCAATGTGTTTCCTCTTTGGGTAAATATAGGTGCATAAACACGACATGTTTTATTTTAAAGAAATTAGAAAGCTAAGTGGACTTGGGGATTCCAAATATGTTTAATGATTGATGAGGTTTGAAGAGAAAAAATGAAAGTAAGAAATTCAATAGAGTATTAATGTTTGTGATACAAATTTATATATTCTCCCAAATTTTAAGTCCAGTCAAAGATATTGTGTAATTATAGTTTATATGCCGCCATGCAAATTATAAAATAATTTGATATTTTGACGTGAAGACTGTGGTAGAGACATCTGGTTGAAATCGGATTGAAAACTAAAATTGCGAGTGATATTAACAGTTTACGAGTAATTTGTAGACATTTTGAAAGGGATACAGAGATATATAATTGGATTTCGGATCAAATTCTTAGTTTTCGAAATTTAGTGGTTATAATTTCGATATTTTAATATGTTGAACTATTTAAATAAGTGGTTCTAATTTCAATATTTTAATCTGTTATGAATATGCCTACAGAAGACAAAGATATTATTCAAATCCATTTCAATTCCATTGGACTGAAGATATACCAATTTTTAACAGTTATTTTCCTTCATTCCTTTAATTTCTAACAACTATTTCCCTTTATTCCTTTAATTCATAACAACTATTTTCCTTTCTAACAATTATTTTTCTTTCATTTTAATCATTTTCTTTTATTGGAGGCAACATTTTCGCCATACTACTCGTATTATTTTTAATAAAACTATTTGAAGGTCCTATTTCTCATTATCTACTATAAATAGAGTTTAGATGATGACTGATAAGGATTCAGCAACAAATTGAGGGTGGATATGATTCACTAAGGATTTCCGCTTTCATTTTTTTTTCAACTGCCGCTTCAAAACCCTTTCTTGAAACAATAATTTCTCGAGGTTAGCTATAAGTAGATTATAAATGATAACTAATAAGGATTCAGCATAAATTTCGGAGGAGATAGGGTGTTTTACTAAAGATTTCCACTTTCGGTTCTTTTCCTACTTCCTGCTCAAGAGTTTTTATTTTCCTTGAAACATCTATTTTTCATAATAAGATACGGATAAATCTTATATATGATGACTCATATAGGTTCAGTAATAAATTCTTGAGGGAGTAGTGGGATTTACTAAAGATTTCCACTTCTGGTTCTATGCACGAAATAAGTATGCAAGAGTAAAAAAATGTCTAACAGCCACGTCGAAAATAAAATCTGCACTCAATTTTCAACCTATTGAGGCTCCTTTACAAATATGTTGTACATTAGAATTTGATTTAATTAAAAAAAAATCTTCTAACAAAAATGCCAACAATGCAACAAATATTACACTGTAAAACATTTTGCAACTTTTGCTCATTTTTTTCAGTTACTTTGTTAATAAATTCGAAAAACTGTTTGAAAAGCCTCACTACAGGCGTTTGTGAAAAATTCAGCTAATTATCGTCTGCTAGTCATTTTTGTATATATATATATATATATGTATATATATATATATATATATATATATATATATATATATATATATATATTATCATAATTATAAGGAGCCTTACTTCCCATTACGAACAGATGATTCCCCTGAAACTTTCAGTAACATGCTTGCAAATGTTTTACAGGGCATCGACGTTCCAGCTAAAGTGGAAAATGTTTTTAGAATATCACAAAACAATCCTTTAAGAATCAAATAGTCGGAAGGAATGTTTCCCATTCTAATTCGGAGCTTATTCTTTTGGAGTACCCAAACGCTTCTCCTGTTATTTTACACAGGAATTCAGCCATTAGGTACAAACAAACAACGGTATTTCCTGATATATACGATACTCCAGGATATATTTATTCGAATCTATTCAAACTTTGGAGAGAAGCTCTTCAAAATTTCATTACGGAGTGCCTTTTGTCTGAGAATACAAAATGCTACAAATAGTTCTTATCTCAGAGCTATAAAGTTTTTTTTTTTATGTCCACCGTAATATAAAATTCAAAGTTATTCTGTAAAACAATTTTATACAATAGTATAACGGAATTAAAGTTGGTTATCAGTACATTGTTCTTTCCGCGACTTTCTTTTTATTTTGAAATCTACATAGACTATATTTTTTTGTCTCAGCACGCAGATGCATTTACAGTAGTATTGAAAAAATTGCATCAGCAGGATAAATTCAGTATTTTCAAAATAAATTTTTAATGTATCGTAATAAACCTGAAAGTAGCATTATATGTTTACTGCATTGACCCTTATATGAGAACTGTAAATGCCATCGCTCTAGAGATATTTTTATGGGACAGTACACATTACGCCATATTGTCTCGAAAATTTAACAAAATATTTTTTAATTAAGAAAAAGTCTTTATTATTAAATATTTAACAAATTAAGAAAGTCACATTTTTCACTATTTTGGAATATTTCCCACACAGATATTTCTAATTAATATTTGCACATTACTGCATACCTGCCTATTTAATATATTTTGCAATATTTAACACTTTAAATGTGTTACTGTCCTTTTCCTCCGTATGGAAGACATTGAAATATGTGGGTGACGGAATTTTTGAGCACCACTGTACATAAACTACAATTACACATTACGTACACTACAATCTATATATATAGAATACTATTTCTATATAAAAAAAATTCTCAGCACAGCAATTTTTTTCTAAATCGAACGAACATTTCAATTGTTAATGGATCATTCGCAATTTCTCAAATTGATATACGTGACATAAAACCCAACTTTATTTTCCAATTTCTCAAATTGTCATACGTGACATAAAACTTCATTTTCCAATTTCTCAAATTGTCATACATGACATAAAACCCAACTTCATTTTCCAATTTCTCAAATTGTCATACATGACATAAAACCAAACTTCATATTCCAATTTCTCAAATTGTCATACATGACATAAAACCAAACTTCATATTCCAATTTCTCAAATTGTCATACATGACATAAAACCAAACTTCATTTTCCAATTTCTCCTAAATTGGTTTCAAATAGAAACTTTCATATAAATCGGACAGGAATTAAGCTGTTGCAAAATCCCCGTTCTTGACATAATCACATTTAACTGAATCTAACTTTGACTACTCAAGGAAGTTAAGTTAGCATACGCCATTTTGCGTCAATCTGATAAAATGTGAGTAATTACAAACTGCGCGTACAGCACAAGGCGCGGTATAGATTTACGATCCTGATCAAGGTCCAAATTTAGATTACTTGAGTGGGTTCAAAGTTATTGTAAGACACTGAGTAGGACAGACATGCAAAACGATCATGCTTCATGTAGAAAAGTGCATTTTCCAACATCTCTAGAATGGATCTTGAAATCATTTAAATAACGGTGTTCATTTATTTCTGATTACAAGTACTTGCAGAGTGTTTACATATTTGATAATAGTGAAAACGTTTATTTTTTATATTATTTTCCGTTTCAGAACACAAACCTGCAATAATTCGAAAACGATGAATGCCAATGTCTCGAAATTACACAATATGCATTACAATAAAAAGTATATATAAAAAGTTATATTTTAACAATTTGTAGCATATCGAACTTTTATATATGTTTTTGATTTTCGAAATGATATCCAAAGAAAAAAGATCCATTATGCATAAAGCACTGATTATGAAACACTTTCTAACTGAAATACAATTTTATTTAACCTTTTGCTTACGGGTGGGACAGCGTCAGTCCCAAATGAAGAACCTCTCAAAAGGACAGGTATTTGACATACCCTATCCCAAATAGTTCGATCTCCCTTTGAATACATTGGCGTCCATGGATCAATTTTTATTTAAAAAACTACGGATCATATTTTGCTGAATTTTCTTATATATTTTTATGGGATAACTTGAATATTTCCTAAAATTTTGAAAGCAATTTATGAATTTTAACTTTGCTTAAAAATGTTTGAAAAATTAGGGTGCTATAGGGTTCAATGTATGTATTTTCCTTTTTCAACCCGGATTCAAACCAAAATTAATTGGGTAATTACATTCCCATATGTCCCACAGACCTTCTCTACAACATACTAAAATTTCACTTTGATAAAGTTATTTTTACGGCAATTATCGTGCGAATGGACAGACAGAATGACAGACAAAATGAATAACGTCATAAACACTTTTAAACTATGTTGAAAAACGTTAAAAATAAGGAAGCTGTCTTTGGTTTGACCATCCTGAAATTCAATCAGCCTCTGTTTGTGGTTCGAAGTAATTGGGCCAAATTTTATTTCCTTTTTGTAATTTATTTGAGAGATGCAGTTTCCATAGTCACACATACGTTATTGAAAAATGGCTAACTAGTATTCCGAGATGCTCAAGACATGTAGAATGGTCAAAATCCGAGAGTCGAATTTTTGACACCACCATAATACTATTCCTTAATGTATGAGAATGTAAACATTTAGTGCAGAAAATTACTTAAAATACCTACACATATTGATTATTTGATTTCGGTAGTATTCGTGGACAGCTTAACTTGATAAAACTTTTTTGCAGATTCGGTAAATAATGTCAATTGCATACATTTAACGTTCTGATTTGCTACGATTGGATTCATCTGTCGTGGTACATTACAAGAACGTTTGAAATTAGGTACCATATTTGGCGTGATTATCGCTCAAATACAATTTATATTACATTAAATTTTCATATATGTAATATTTTATTGAGAATTCATCCCTAATTTCTGGTTCAGACAATAATTATGAAATTATGTAACAAATAAACTTACAAAGAATAATGTGTAAGTGCAGAAATTTCAATTTATGTTGAAGATAATTTGGCATACAAGTACAGCAAAACCAGTTTAGCAAAAACATACATATTTTACACTGCAAAAGTTTTTTAGTTTGCGGTATGCATTTAATATAAAGCATTTACGGATATGATGAACGTTAAATTGTACATAAAAATGTTTCTATATTTTGATAATATGTTTCTGTATTTCGATAAAATGTTTCTATATTTTGATCAAATGTGTCTATGGTATACGAGAGCTTAAATAATCGATCAAAAGTTCACGAAATCCGAGAAGAAACAAATATGTTGTAAATAAAATAATAAAAAAAGGCTTGAAAATTCGAACGCCAAAGGGGTTCTTGTTTTCTCTGGTGACTCCTGGAGGGTTGCAAAAAGAAGTGAAAAAACTTTGCAAGCGTTTAATTCGTTGAAAATATTATGACTTACGTGATCAGTAAAATAAAAAATAAATACACTAAAATTAAAACTATAATGCAATTAATTTCACAATATATATTCAGTATTTTAAAATTTTATTCATCATTCATTCTTTAATCTTTCTACCATACATTTGTGACGCTTTAAGAACTATATTTTCATGACGAAAATTCACCTTGCAGTACAAATGTATGTAATTTTAGTCTGTCCTCGAGTAAAATAAGAACTTCCTACTTCTTATATGAAACAATGTATAAAATATATGGAGCAGACACTAAAGCATTGAAGACCGAATTTACTTTTTTTATTCTTTCAACATTTTAATAGACTGTTAAGTGGTTATGCTAAAGAAAGCTTTATGCTCCCCAAGCAGCATGGCCATATCTAACCTTTGCTCAAGAAATATCATTCAGTTTTGTAATTCACTGTGGTATTTATTTTCTTAAACTATCTCAGTAAATACTTGTTGGAATAGTTACTAATTAAGACAAATCATTATTAGAGTAACTCTTAAAATTATTTGACAGCAAGGATAGTAATTACTCGATCAACTTAACACTTATTTCTCCTATGATAAAATTTTTGTGGTTCATTGAAGATCATTTGGGTCAAGATAGACCTCATCACTTGTGTTTGATTAATACAATGCCGCGACAAAATTAATACTAAACTAATAAAAGCTGAAATTACAATTAATAAGTAGCTAATAAACACCAGAATAAAATTAATTTTTAGCTGTCAATTTTATATATAGTCAGCCCACAACCGCTAGAAGCAAAGCGAAACATAAATAATCAGCAAAAAGAGAATATATTAGATGTGATGGTTTCTCCCTACAAACTGATAATTTTATGAAAATATGAAATTTAATTTTTTTATAAGTCCTCCAATAAAACATGTAAATTAATAAAATTTCGTTGTGCCTAATTAGTGTGAAAGAAATTTGCCGGATACCTTTTAGAGAAACATTCCCTAAAATATTTCAATTATTGTAATTAGGTATTTTTCGTTCAATTTCTGAGGATAAGTAACAAATAATTATTCGAAATTGAACGGTAGCATATTTCAATTGACACTTTTCCTGTTTTAAATGATTTGTTGATGTCCCCCGTATTTGCTTCCAAAGGAAGTTGATTACTCACACTTGCAGTTCAGGTAAAATGGAATAAGTAAAAATTTTCAATTATCGGTATCTCTGTGAATTTTCATTAAAATGTATCGGGTAAATTTATTTCATCGTAATTAATCGTGGCAAAAGTTTTGCTGGCACTTTTATTGAAGAGGGGGGGAGGGTATAAAAATTTAATTTCGCATTGTTATGAAATTTTCAATTCAGGAAAATTTTTTTGGACCACCAGATACTTTTATGGTATAAAAGGGTTACAAATAATCTTGTTTAAGCTTTAAAGGATGCCCTGTCTTTTTGTAACTTAAATTAACAAGCGATGTTTGTTACACCCATGCAAAATTGAATTTTACTTTCATAACTTTATTTAAAATTAACTTTGAACTGATGTGTAAGTCACTGCATTAAAAAGTAAGTCACTGCATTATGACGTAAAGATCCGCATTAAAACATAAATCACTAAATTACAAGCTTAGATTTATTCCAATTAATTATTTTACACATTAAAAACAATACATTTTAAAAAGTGTTTTAGACAAGATGTATTGTTTTAATCAGATTTTAACAAATGTCAAATGATTTAGAGTACAGATATATTAAATGTATAATTAATAAACAAAACCTCGAGTATCAAAATAAAAGAAACCCTTTCATCGAAACTTTAAATTTGAATGTTAATTTATGAAAGTTAGAGACTAAGTGCTAAATACATTACTTTTACTAAATTATTACTTTTTGGTACTTGGTGAAAGTTAGAGACTAAGGTTAAGTACAGTACTTTTACAACTAATGTACAGTGGATTACTTTTACATTACTCGTAAAAGTAATGTAAAAGTAGTGTACTGTAAAAGAAGAGAAATGCTTTTCCCATTTAATTTTAGTGCTATACATTTGCATATATCATAAAAGGAATTTGAGTATTCTACGCAAATTCAATTTAGAACATTTTTACGACAAATGATATAACTTTAATGAAAGTAATTATGTACATCACTGCGTTCACTGACGTGCTAGTTTGACGGAGTTTTCCAATACTCCAACGAAAACGTAATTTCATTTACTAATTAAATGACAATACTAGTGCAATGAAAAACTCATTTATTTTCAAAGAACAATCCAGATAATTGAATTAGGCTCAGATTTCCATTATTACCAGAGTTGGCGATTGCTGTCCCCCTAGAGTTTCCAGAGATACGCCGCCACACCAATGGCGGAATGAGAAAAAAAACTGCAACCCCTAATAGACACAATAAAATTTAGAAATTCTAATTCTTTGCTTCGCTTGATTGTTTTTTACACCAACAGAATTTTCGTATAAAAATTAGTTGCAGTAGTTTAAGCATTTATACAGTTATATGTTTAGGCAAATTAAAAAAAAACGTAAAAATGATTTAATTGAATGGCAATTCTATTTAAGGTTATTGAATTCAACTATCCCAAACTGTCCTTGTGGTCACACGGAATACGAGTACGCTACATATTTGGGTTAAGTCCTTCTGTGAGGTTGATGAGAAATGAAGGAAAGTACGTTCCCTGTGGATGCCGTGTTCACTGGGTTCCAGTCTGAATTGGATGGCACTTCACGGCCGTAAAATCAGATATCTTCCGGTAGGTCGGATGGTTTGGGGCGAAGAAAAAGAAGAAGTTCTACCCAGGGACAAAATAGTCCAGTTAAGGGGCGGGGATTGCACGCAGAGGCCTTGAATTCGATTCTTCCAAACCGTGTTTACACGGATTACGGGCACTTTACATCTATGGGTTCGAAAGTTCTCCTGCAAGGTTGGTGAAAGAAGAAGGGAGGTTAGGTCCTTATGGATGCCACCCCAACTGGGTTTCAATTTAAATTGGGGGAAAAATATATATTACACTTTAGGGTAGGTCGGACGGTCTAGATCAAATGGAGAACTTTCTATCCAGATGTCATAAACAACCTACGAATAAGGGCTATATAGAATGTAAAAATGTTTGAGTTTACATTATGACATAATATAAATATCAAAGTGTTATAATTATCATTAGAATTTATTACCTTTAACACCCCCCCTTTAGTTATATATGGTTACAAAAAGCAAGTACCTATACAGGCCTGCTAAGCATAAAATACACTACTGGATAGCCACTCTCAATAAAATTAAATGTAAAAAAGAAAGATCAATCATGTATAAAGCATTGATTATGAAAAACTTTCCAACTGCAATGCAATTTTATTTAAACATCTATAAAATGCGATACATTTAGTGTTGATTTATTTTAAATTATCACAGTAATACAATAATTTATTTTATTTAGAAACTTAAAACCATGGAGATAAAAGTATTTTCTAAGTCCATGCTTAAAACTTCATCGAAAAAAGCCTTGCTATAAAATCGGCTGCTTCTATATGTAAAATCAATAAACATTTTATTCATATCGCCTATATTCCAGAGCTAAATAATTTAACGTTAAACAATTTAGCAATTCTTATACAACTCATCTTACAGGTTGATTTGTTTACCTTCTGCTTACGTTAAAATTAGGCTTCGTTGTAGACATATTCAAAGTTTGATGATCATATAAACTCAAAAATATTGTAATTGCGTTGGCGCAGAATATAGATGCACAGAAAATACGCAAAAATAAAGCGGTTTTAGGACGGATGCAACACTAAATATAAATTTAAAAGAATTTTAAAAACAACGATTTTAATACTGGGGGAAAAAAAGGATGCAATATTTAATTTTGAAGTAGATCACGTGGTCTCTTCATATAATATAGTTGAAATTATTATTTTAACTTTAATTTAAAAAAAACTACCGAATATATTGTGTTGAAATTTTTTTTATATATTTTATGGGATAATTTGAATATTTTCTAAAATTTTCGAACCTATTTGTGAATTTGAACTTTGCTTAAACAATGTTTAAAAAATTAGGTCCCATATGGTTCAATGTATTTCATGTTTTCATCTCGGGTTCAATCCAAAACTAATTGGGTGATATTATTACTTTACATTATCATCTGTCCCACAGACCGTCTCAACAACATACTAAAATTTCATTTTGATAAAGTTATTTTTATGACTATCGTGCGGACAGACAGACAGAATGAACAAATAAATAAGAAAGATCAATCATGCATAAAGCATTGATTATGAAACGCTTTCCAACTGCAATGCAATTTAATTTAAATATATCTAAATTGCGATACATTCTGCGGAGATATTTTTAAAATTATCACCATACTACACTAATTTATTTTACTTAAAATCGTAAAACCATGGAAGTAAAACTACTTTCTAACTCCATGCTTAAAACTTTATCGAAAAAGGCAATATAGAATATAGAATCGTCTGCTTCTGTAAAATCTATATAGATTCGCCTGCTTCTGTAAATGCAAAATCAATGAATGTTTCATATCAGTTATATTGCAGTCTCCAGAGCTAAATAATTCTGCTTTAAAGAAACTCAGCAATTCTTATACAACTCAACTTACAGATTGATGTGCTTACATTCTCCATACGTGAAAATTAGGCTTCGTTATAGAAATAATCAAAGTTTGATGATCATTTAAACTAAAAAATGTTATAATTGCATTAGCGTGCTATATAGATGCACTGAAAAAAAAATAATAAAGCGGTTTTAGGACGGATGCAACACTAAATGTAAATTAAAAAAAACTTTAAAAATCGCGATTTTGACACAAGATGGATGCCTCTCAAGTCCTCAGGACGAGCCGGACGGTCTGGGTCTTCAACAAGATGGATGCCATATTTTATTTTGAAGTGAGTCACGTGATATCCTCATATAATATGGGTGCAATTACTATTTACATTTTTGTTTAAATAACTACCGAATATATTTTGTTGAAATTTTTTTATATATTTTTTGGGATAATTTGAATATTTCATAAAATTTTCGAAGCAATTTGTGAATTTTAAATTCGCTTAAAAATGTTTGAAAAATTAGGTCCCATGGGGTTCAATGTATGTATTCCCTGTTTTCATCCCGGGTTCAATCCAAAACTGATTGGGTGATATTATTCATTTACATAACCATATGTCTCCCAGACCGTCTAAACATACCAAAATTTCATTTTGATAAAGTCATTTTTACGGTAGTTATCGTGCGAACGTACAGACAGACAGACAAACAGAATGAACAAATAAACAAGAAAGATCAATCGTGCATAAAGCATTGAGTATTAAACACTTTCCAACTTCAATGCAATTTTATTTAAACATCTCTAAAATGCGATACATTCCTCGGTAATATTTAAAAAATTATCACAATACTACATTAATTTATTATATTTGAAAACTTAAAATTTCATCGAAAAAAATGAACTTCATTCGATTTTTCACGATTACACATTGTTTCATCATTACACATTGTGAGATTTGTGCCAAATAGCGTTTAACATGCACGGGAATTTAAATTTTTTACAGTTCAGTTAAGCAGTAACAGGGAACGGCTTTGGTCCGTGGCTGAAAATAATAAATATTACTTTCCTTATAGCCATAGTATAATGTATAGATGTATGGAAAATCTATTTTGATGGGGACGAAAATTCGAATTCGAGTTTTAGACGGAACAAGTTTGACAAACATCCTTGAACTCTAATCGAACGTTTTTGAGATGACGTAAGTGTGTGTGCGTGCATGTGGAGACGATATCTCACGAACAAATGGAGTGTTTCGAACAAAATTTGGTACAAAAATCACAGTCAGTGAATACTGGAAGCTTATTGGTTTTAAACGTAATCGATAATTCGGATGCTCCCTAGTGACCCAGAAGGCTGAACTTTCGTACACTTATAGTATCGACCACCAATGTTGTTGTTTTTTGTGAATGTGTTTCCTCGCCGTTCCTCGTAACTGCGCTACACCCTTTAGGTGAGCTGGACCACCTGGGTAATAAATACAAATGTATCGACCATGTCAGACAGAACCTATCGTAGTCTGATTTTCAGCAACCCGAGGGAGGAGAAATTATTTTTTAAATGCATTTCAAGACCCTTAAGCAGTCCTCCAGTGGCTTAGAAGGCAAAAGCGGTGTAGACCGAATCGTACAGACTACTGAACCAAACCCTACAGATCCAAATTTTCGATTTTTCTCCCTTACTGGGCAAAATGGCAGAAGGGTAAAGTTTCTCAGAAAATATCTCCCGATGCCCCCACCTGGGACATAAAAGGCTGAAACTCGATCGCGGAGTAAAACCTAACTGGACCAATTTTCAATTAGTACAACTATTTTCGACACCATAAGTTAAGCACCATACATTGTTAAACAAAACACAGCTAATTAAAAACAGTCGAAAATTAATCTTTTTAAAGCGTGTTTGTTTCTCTGTCTTTGACAGGCTTAAATACTAGCCATACCTATAAAGATCCAGCCCCGGAATTTTCCGTGAAATAAAAACGTATAAACGGGGAGTTACAAAAGCGGTATTTTTATGAAATATAGTCTTCAAATTTTTAGAGGAAAGTAATTTCAAGGCGGATATTATTGGAATTATACGGTAACCCATTAACTGCTAAAATGCATTAAGCAAAAGCGGCCCAGCGAGTAACTCAACACCGCAGAACCGTTGTAAAGGGGATGGTAAAGAAGGGGGGGGGGCAGTTTACAGAACCAAAATAGGCCAAACAAGAAAACACAATATAACACATAAAATTAATGATACTACACTACGTAACCAACACCAGAGACAGGGGAAACAAAAATACCAATAAAATTACACATATTTCAAGTAAGTCCGTACAAACTAAATTATTAATTTGCTATTTTAATGTACTTTTAATATATCAGTTTTTTGAGACTGTATAATTTTTGTTCCAATCGGTTTTCGGAATCGAATAAGATTATTGTTGTTTCTCCCGTGTTTTAGTAAATATATTGCTTGTTAACCCATGTAGTGTCTTGAATAACCTGCAGTTTTTGCAGGTTAAGCTTAAGGGTCCGCAAATATTTTTATGAAAAGACCCCATCATTTCCAACTCGGGGGAAGAGGCTCGAAAGTTCGTCTGCGTTGGGTTCTGTTCATTGGCATATGTTTTAGGATTCAGATAGTTATGATTTAGCCTTCTAGGTCACCAATAGCTTTTGCGGCATCTGTAAAGATTTTTAAAATCCACTTTATCCGCCTCCGGGGGTAAATCGAAAATCCGGCTTAGATTCTGTCTCATCGTCGGGACTATCAGTATGCAATGATTTAACTTTCTGGATCAACAAAGGGTCTTTTAGAGAGTATTAAAATTCTTTTTAAAGAAAAGTTATTTTCGCCTTTTCCGGGAGGGGGGGGGGGGGGTAAATAAAAAATCCGGCCACGTTAGGTTCTGTTCGATAGTTGATAATAGGTGCATTGATATTTATATTTTTAAGTCAGCAGGGGCTTTTGGCGCAGTGAAAAAACACAAACACTTCTGAGATAGATATTTAGAAATTCTCAACATTTATAAATCTATTTGTAGAATTATATTTTTAACCTTATCCCAGTACTTTTCCCTTGCATATACTACGCATTCTAAGGGAAAAGTTTCCAGTACTGTGCTTTAAATACTTTCAAATACTCATAACGTTAAATTTCATGGCTATCGTAGCTGTCATAACCTTTTCCCGAATCTTCACGGTAGAAAAATATGAATAAATAATTGCAAGGCATCGCAGCTATTTTTATTACGTTCAAAATTTAAATATTCAGATACAACATCTCCCTTCTATTTTTAACTGCCGACACTAATGGAAAAAATTTCTGTTTCAAAGCGAGGAAAGTACTTTGAGAGGGGAGAAATGAAGACACGCAAAAACGAAAATGCTTGAAGGAATCTTAGAAACTTCGAAATGCATCGATCGGTAAAATAACCTTGGCAACCTGCAAACTCAAGTTAATTTTGCGCTATCGGGCGAAACAATGATTCTTCGGAACTGTTCTCGCGATGAAGTATCTGCATTTAATACTTTTTATTTCTCGTGCTCGGCCCGAGTCTTGTAATCCAGTTATTGAGTTACACTTTCGTCCGTTTATACTCAAAGGGGCGTTTATATCAGATATTTAATTTTATTACGATTGAATATTAATCTTGCCAGAGGAAAAGGGTGTTTAAAGTTCAGGTGTGAGAAATTCTAGAAAAGGCAAAGTTTCTATTGGGGGACTTTAAAAAATTCCTTGTTTTGCTCTTGCAATTTTGCAGTTTATGGAAATATAATGTGGTCAGTACATAACTTCCCGTATATAATGCAATAGTTTTACTTTTTTCACTTCGAAATAATTGCATACAAGATCAACAGGATAATGTTTTTGATAATGAATTAATACCAAGTATAATAAAATTGGGTACTTTTGGAAATTATTAGTCTTATTTGGAACAAACTGGATAAAAAATGATGTTAATAAATATTTTGCACAATATTGTATGTAAAAAGTTATATTTAATAATACTTACTATTTTTTTAATTCTAATCAAATTTTAATAAAAAATTCATTCAAATATCGTGCAATATCTCAACGGTTCATGCAAGCGTTTAAAATTTTGTGTTGTTCATTTTCTATTGAATGATTATTTATTTATCATTATTGAAAGCCATGATTTTTTTTTTAGAAAATTTATTCGACAATTGAAAAGAGTGTCTTTTGAATATTCAAACACATTTAAAATCAATAAAGTTTTAGTATTCACCGATTGTAAGAAACCCGCCATATTACTTTTGAAACACTTCGTTCGCGAGATTTCGCATCCACAGACTCACAAATGCACACACATATACACACATCAATGCAAAAACGTTCGATTAAAGCTGAAGAATACTTACTACTTGAAATGCGCTTTTCCGTTGAAAACTCAAATTCAAATTTTCGACCCTGTCACAATAATTTCTCTACACATACTTATACTATGTATATAGGGAAAGTGAAAAAGCACTAACATGATACAGTGTAATAATCTAAATAAATGATTTCACGGGAATATATTGTATTCAACAATTTAAAATTAATTTATCAATAATGTATTAACACTGTAAAAAGTTGCCTTGAGATTTCTTTGTTACGAAACCTTTTGCTAGGAAATAAATCTTTCCAAACCAGAAAACCCTCTAACAAGGTATTTCCTAGCGTCGAAGAACAACAAATATTCTACTCATCGTTCTTTGCTTTTTCTATCCTGATTGTCCGACCTGCTCGAAGATGTAAAGCATCTGTTTGGTTGGACTGGGAAATGCCACTTAAATTAGACCGTAATTCAATGGGGGTGGCATCCAAAGGAACCGTATGATCCTTCTTCTAACCCATCACTTCTAGGATGGATTTTCAGACCTACAAATTTATCGTGCCGATGCTTCGTACAAACACGGAAATTACTTTAGCTGGTGTCTAGAACACGGGACCCTATAAAAGCCTCCCACCTTAACCACTATGTTATGCTGGCCCCTTTCTAATCATCGTTGGTATTTCACGAATTATATTGTCCACTAGTTGTCGACTGTTTATATTTTGTTTTTAGGTCTATTTTACATGTCGTATTTTGCGCTATAATACTTCAACCAACCAGCCAAACAACCACATTTCAAGTCCATAATATAAAACCCCATTCAACCAATCTACAGTTATATAGGGGTTCATTACGCAAAACGGCTAAAAAACCACTTCTCAATAAAAAAAAATCGGAACAATTTTTTATTAAATGCTGCAACATTGCGACACGACGTGTCTAAGTTCGACTTGTAAAATCAAATATCAGACATAGTATTCAAACCATAAGGCATCTAGTCAAATGTCAAACATCAGTTTTGACACAACGAAACTCAAAGTTAAACATAGCTGAATATATGCAACCATTTGTTGATCTTTAGTCGAAAATACTATCACTTTTCCTACAGAAAGATATTGTTTTCCATTCTTCTTGTTTTGCAGAGTGTTTCTAGTTTTGGATATGCGCAAGAAACATCGCTGATACTTATATAGCCATAGCGAATGGACGGAATACCCAAATTCAAGTTTTTTTTTTTTAGTATAAATAAGTATAGTGTGCTTTTATTCTCGAGTCCATGTTTTTATCCTCTGTTCATTTAAAATGAAAACAAAGTCTTTTTTGGGGAGTAGGCAAAGTTGAGTGAGGAACAACAGATTTTGGAATAATATTTTTTGTTCCGATTTTGAAAAAGGCTAACAGGGTTATCAAAATTTAATAACTGAGACAGTTAAAACTACTATTCTAGTTTTATAAACTGTTGCAAATGTGCCAAAATATCAAACTCATGGCAAAGGACGGACAAAGTCCATTAACAAGAAAGATCAATCATGCATAAAGCATTAATTATGAAACATTTGCCAACTGAATTGCAATTTTATTTAAACATCTCTAAAATGCGATACATTCAGAGGTGATATTTTTTTAATTATCACGGAACTACAATAATTTATTTCATTTGAAAACCTAAAACTTTATCGAAAAAAATGAACTTTATCCAAATGACGTCATCGAAATATAAATCATCTGGCTCTTTATGTAAAATCAGTGAATTCAAACACTTTTATTCCAGACTCCAGAGTTAAATAATTTTACTTGAAAAAATTCAGCAATTCTCACACAACTCATCTTACAAATCGCTTGTTTACATTCTGCATCTATTAAAATTAGGTTTTTCTGTAGAAATAATCGAAGTTTGATGACCATTTAAACTAAAAAATATTGTAATTGTATTGGTGCAGAATATAGATGCATAGAAAATACGCAAAAATGAAGCGATTTTAGGATGGATGCAATATTTATAGAAATTTAAAAGAACTTTAAAAATCACGATTTTTACTTTGGGAAAAAATATGGATGCCATATTTTATTTTAAAGTGGGTCACGTGATCCCTTCATATTATATGGATGTAATTATTTTAACTGTTACTGAAAAAGCTACCGAACATATTTTTATGAAATATTTTTATAAATTTTGTGGGATAATTTGAATATTTCCTAAAATTTTCGAAGCAATTTGTGAATTTTAAAGTTGCTTAAATTTTTTTTGAATAATTAGGTCCCATAGGGTTCAATATATTTCATTTTATTAACCCGGGTTCAATCCAAAACTAATTAAGTGATATTATTAATTTACACTCCCATATATCCCATAGACCGTTTCAACAACATACTGAAATTTCATTTTGATAAAGTCATTTTTACGGCAGTTATCCTGCGAACGGACAAACAGACAGAATGGACAAAGTCAAACACTTTTCAACTATGTTGTAAAGTGTTAAAAAGTAACAAAGCTGCAGTTGTTGTTGTTGAAACCCAGACCGTCCGACCTACCAGAAAGGTGAACAAAGCTGCAGTGTAATAGTATGTAATGTACCTAAAACACAAAAATTATTAAAACCACTCGTTCTACTTGTACATTTATAAATAAATAAAATTGTAAATCAGTGTGTATGTGAGTATTTGTCTCATCGTCAAGGGAGAACTGCTGCGTCAAATTTCATGAAATTTTGTGGCTAGCTTTGGAATAACCTCGATTAAAGTTTAGTCTATATTTCGAGTGTGAAGGACTAGGTGTTGTCAAGTTATAAATTAACAAGAAAGATCAATCATGCTTAAAGCACTGATTATGAAACACTTTCCAACTTCAATGCAATTTTATTTAAAAAAGTCGAAAATGCAATACATTCCTCGGTAATATTTTAAAACTTATCACGATACTACATTGATTTATTATATTTGAAAACTTAAACCTTCATTGAAAAAAATGAACTTCATTCAAAAGACGGCATTGAAATATAAATTGCGTGGTTTAAATATCTCTAAAATGCAATACATTCCACGGTAATATTTTTAAATCTATCATAATACTACGATAATTTATTATATTTGAAAACTTCATCGAAAACAACTGAAATTAATTCAAATGACGTCATAGAAAAAATAACACGCCTGGATCTCTCTATAAAAGCAGGATTTCATTCATAACTTTCTCCATTTCATTCATCACAATACTGTAATAATTTATTTTATTTAAAAATTAAGACCATGGAGCTACAATTCATAAACTTTATGCTTAAAACTTCATCGAAAAATATCGTCCTTCTGTTTATAAAATCAATTAATATTTCATTCATATAGCCATGCAGACTCCATGGACTGAATTATTTTGTGTTAAAGAAATACAGTAATTCTAATACAACTCATTCTACATATTTTGCTGTTTACATTTTACATAGGCGAAAAATAGGCTTAATTGTAGAAATAATCAAATTTGAATGAGAATTTAAACTCAAATATATTGTCATTGTGTTGTTTTAGTATGTAGATGCACAGAATTTAAGCAGAAATAAAGTAGTTTTAGGATGGATACAACACTCAATATGAATTAAAAAGAACTTTAAAAAATCACGAATTTGAAACAAGATGGATGCCATATCTCATTTTGAAGTGGGTCATGTGATCGTTTAATATCATGGTCACGTGATCGTTTCATATAAGATGTGTAATTATTATTTTAATTTTTATTTAAAAAACTACTGAATATATTTAGCTGAATTTTTTTTTATATATTTTATGGAACAATTTGACTATTACTTAAAATTTTCGAAGCAATTTGTGAATTTTAAATCCGCTTAAAAAATGTTAGAAAAATTAGGTCCCATAGGGCTCAATGTATTTCATTTTTTCAACCCGGGTTCAATCCAAAACTAATTGTGTGATATTATTCATTTATATTCCCATAGGTCCTACAGACCGTCTGAACAACATACTAAAATTTAATTTTGATTAAGTCATTTTTACGGCAGTTATCGTGCTAACGGGCAGACAGACAGACAGACAGAATGAACAAAGTCATAAACACTTTTCAACTTTGTTGTAAAGTGTTAAAAACGAACCTACTATAGAGATAGCATTATGCAGACGATATTTTTTCCCCAAATTTATTTGAAGGAAATTCCATCATTTCAAAAATAATCATGTTGCTCCAGCAATGCACTTAAATTAATTGTGTCTATACAGCAGACGATTTTAATTAAAATTTGTCCGATTTAAATAATTAAGAAATGTATATAAAAATACACGTTATCGGAATTATAATTTTCACTTGATCATATCAATTACGGCTTTTGGGCTGAAACGTTAAGGGATTGCTGATATTTTCAATTTCTTAAATCATCATCTTTTATTTTGACAAAGATATTTCACACTTATGAGTTTAGCCAATTGTTGAAACAAAATAAAAATGGTAAGGGTATATCTTCTACCCTTTTGGGGCTTTCATTTTGGCATATGATGATTCAATTTCATAGAGGTTTCATTTTGACATATATTGATCAAATTCCGTATTTTTTTTAAAATTTGTTTACAAACAGTACCAGGATGTTTTATTCTTCAGACCTGCCTGTGAAGATAAGTTTGTATAGGGAGAACTGAGATTCTTTTATGCATTTTTAATAGAATTAAATTAAATATGTTAATAGAATGACTTGAATAACAATGTCATTAGAATACTATAAGAACTTGTCCATAATTTTAAGCTTATTAGTATTATATATTCCGTACGACGAACGGGTATATTGCTAGTGTTAAAATACAAAAAAAATATTTGTTAAGAAAAAGTTTATTTTTCACACTGATATATTGTATTTGTAATAAATTGGCAGAAAGAGTTCATATATTGGTTGGTTTTATTACTGTTTATTTTTTCCAAATAAACAGATTTGTCATTGGGACCTATATTCCAGCTTGGCTAATTGATATAACAAGCTTTTCTTATTCTCATTTTTTGGACGATGAATTTGTTTCGATCATGGGTAAAGACGTGTCTATGTCACTAAATGAGGGATGCTTTTTTATGGAGAGAAGTTGTGCTGTATTTAAGTTTACAACGAAGATATCCTTGAAACACTGTTTGATAGGAGACCAAAATTCACAATCTTCAGATGCACATTAATCATGCTCAACCAAACTAATCATACAATATTATTTTCCTTATATAGATAGTATAATATATAAGGTACACGTGGCGAACTTAATGACTCATTTAGCAAAATATCGCCAACTTGGCTATATTTCGCCCCCGATTGACAAAAAATATCATCACATTTGCAAAAAATGACGTTAAATTACCACAGATGACACCAAATTAATGAATTATTAAAATATTTTAATACATATAGTAAGTATATCGCTTATTGCGGATGCTATCAATATTGATAATTGTCAATTTAGACCAGCGTGAAATATAAGTCAGTTGGGTAATTCGAAATAATTCTACATGATGTCATCCGTAAAACTGCCAAATATGCAATTTAACTTTAAAGACAATATGCCGTGAATCTTATCCTTTTTTCGCGGTGAAAGAATCAAATTCATTACAATATATAAATAAAGTCATGTGGTACCTACATCAGATTTTTTATAATAAAAATATTCAGTTATAAATAAAAAAATGTATAAATAAAAGACTGTCATGTAGTATCCCAAGTTCATCACAATAACACAATTGCTTCTACCACGGACTATTCCATAAGCAAAATTTGAATAATTAAAATACAAATTGTGTATTTAATAACACGTGAAGTATTCTGAATTTAAAAATAAATGCTACCACCGAGTTTCATCCCGGAGAAAAATTAAACAAGAAATTTCATAAATTGCCGAACTTACAATTTAAAATGAGCATACCAAATTTCATAGAATTCGCCTGATTCTTTACCGAGATATAGCGCTCTCTATGGGAAAGTAGAATTTTTATTATCTCAAAAACGACTTATCTGCCAGTCAGAGGTGACCATTTCGTGTTAAATTTCTCGCAACGCATTTAATTATTTTATATTAGTGAGTTATTTAATGTTTTATGATTTTTTTTTCATTTCAAATTAAAATCACCAAGAGGGGCACATATTAGCGTCCTATAAGATCTCATTTGCTTTCTAAAATTATTACTATTATATATCAATTATTTGTTCTTCTTCCATCTAGACCGATCGACCTACCCGAAGGTGTAAGGTATCTGTTTGGACGGCCAAGAAGTGCCACTCAATTTAGTCCAGAACCCAGTGGAGGCTACATCAATAGGGACCGTAGCTTCTTTCCCCCTACCTCAACCTCTTACTCTTCTTTCCCTCTACCACCAACCAAGTACTTAGGATTTATACAGATTTACCTCCTTTACACAGATTTAACATGTCGTACTTCGCGTAAACACGGGGATATTTTGGATAGAGAAGGGAACCGAACTCAGGTCCTCCGAAAGCAAACTCCGTGCTTTAACCATTGGGCTATCCCGCCCCTACGGGTTATTTCTTTCTTTGAGCAGAACTGGGGATTGAACTCGTGATCGGAGTGCAATCTCCGCGAGCTAAACACTGAACTGTCCCACCCCTTATCCAGAAGCTAGACGTCTTCTTCGACCCAGACCGTCCGACCTGCCCAAAGGTGTTGTTGTTGTTGAGACCTAGACCGTCCGACCTACCAGAAAGGTGTAAGGTAACTGTTTGGACGGCCGGGAAGTGCCACCCAATTCAGATCGGAACCCGGTGGGGGAGGCATCCACAGGCACCGTACCCTCCTTCCCCTACCACCAACCTCTCGGAAGGACTTGCGGACCCACATGTTTAGCGGGATCGTACTCCGCATGAACACGGCGGCAGTTGTGGCAGCGGGCAAATCCAGCGCGCAAACCACGGGGCTACCGCACCCGAAATGTGCCAACAGCACGCGGTGTTTCCAAGTGGTCACCCACCCAAGTACTAACCGCGCCCGATGCTGCTTGACTTGGGTGATCTAGCGAGAACCGGTGTTTTCAGCACGGTACGGCCGTTGGCACTCAGCCCAAAGGTGTGGAAACCCCAGGCCGTCCGACTCGTCCAGAGGACTTGAGTAACAAAGTGGACGACCGGGAAGGCAGCCCAAAGGTGTGATATATCTGTTTGGACAGCCGGGAAATGTCATCCAATTTAGAGCGGAACGCAGTGGGGGTGTCATCTATGGGACCTTCCTTCTCCTAACTCCAATCTGCCGGAAGGACTTGCGAACCCACATATTTAACGTTCGTATACTCCGCGTGAACATGAGGACAATTTGGGCAGAGCCGTGAAATAAATTCGGGTCGTCCGAGTGCAATCCCCGTACGCTAACCACTGGGCTGTCCCATTCCTCTCATGTCAATTCGTGTAAAACTTCAGATATAAATTTTAAGGCATTTTTAATATTTTCTATATATATAAATACTGTATAAATTGGAGCCCCAGTCATAGCTCGCCTAAAGTGAATAGGCTTCCAACGTTTATTATTTAAAATAATTGCACCAAATTTCATTTGTTTCACTGCATTTTTCAACAGCTATCGTGGTAGATTCTCGTATTTGATACTAGGTATCCCATACGATATATCTCATATTTGATAATCCTCAATACCCCCCCCCCTTTGCATATACTACGCATTATAAGGACAGCTAAAAAGTACAAAATACGTAATTCAGTAATCGATCGTTCTAGAACACTGGCGATCTTCACTCCAGCTGATTCTGCAATTTGCTTGATTTCAAGGATTCCTTTCATTGGCACTTTAAAGAGGCAGACGATATTACCCTTCATTTTTATCTCCTTCATTTGTTTGGACCCGAGTTTTCCCTCCTTTATCATGTCTTGATGGCTAAGCTTTGTTTCTTGCCAGTTTAAGAACGCTCTAAAAATGTGATCTTGACGAGAATTATTCCAATACTAAACTTTATTTCTACTTATTTTAGTAAGTTCTAAAGATTATGAAAACCAGTTGCAAATGTTTAAAATATAATTATAAATATTACATAAATTTACTCACAAAATGGGCCCGACTATTTTAGTCAGTATTTTCTTTATATCGTTTAAATCTTTCGTTACATGTACTCGTAGTGGGATAAGATATGTGATTTTTTAATATGCACTGTATGACAGCCTAAATAAGCTGAACTTAAAAATATGTTTTCTGCAAGCCAGCTAGTAGAAGTAAAATCATCACGAAAAGTTTAGGTGAAAGACTGAAGTGAACGTGAGTTAAATATAAGAAAATATATCTATATATTATAAAATGAAAATAAAGACATGTGTATAATATGCTTTAAAGTTCATATTATAATGGGAATATTTTTGTTTCGTTTTTTGGATAGTATAGTTCTGGTTTAGCAAGCCTGGATATTTTTCCAGTTTTAATGACCGACAAGATACCCAAATACAGCATAACAGGCATTTTCATATAGAAGGTAAAAACATCGACAAGTAGATAAACCTCAATAATGGCTGCAAATGTAGGTACTAATTTATAATATTTAAGCATTTGGCTATAAATCATTAACAACACGTTTATGATATTTACTCGGACTAGTAGAAACTAGAGGATAGAGGCAATTTCAAGATTTTCCAGGCAAAGTATACTAGCATTCGATCTCTGAGCCAAAATACGTGTAAAAGAAATTTTCTAGATTCACTCTACCCAATATATACGGCTTAATAAGCAAATTTGGTCCAAAGAGCTTTAACGGTTTGTAAGATTACAATTGGTCACTGATTGGCATCTAGTTTTATAGATAAACTATGTACATTTTTTAGAATTTTTGGGGATATTCACATCTGAAACCGCGATATACCACCCAAATTTGATTTTCAATTGTTTTTGATATTACGAACTCTTACTATTATTAAACTATATACATTTTTCGTAATTATTTTTTTGCGTTCGCATTTACATAATAAATATATGAGACTTACTACCGAAATTTGATTCAAATCCCTCGGGGGTTTTTGAGATTAAACGGCCACTGATTTGAAAATATACCGTTTTATTGATAAACTATATACATTTTTCGTAATTCTTTTCTACGTTAACATCTACATAATATATGAAACTTGTTACAAATCGTATCAGTGGTTTTTACGACTATGACTGGCCGATGATTTTTAATTTGAAATTTAATTTTTAATTTTTATAACATTATTTCATAAATCAAATCCACTGCACCATGTTTCAAAAATACAAACTCTAAAATTCACTTATTTCTTGAATTATTCAATTTTAAAAAGCAATTTAGAAGACAAAAAATTATATAGTGAGATTGAATATAAAATTATTTTCCCATTCCTTCTAAAATACGAAGAATGATTAACATATTTCTACTCGAATTCTTTAACATGAATAGGAAAGTTACTATAATTGTTTTCTAAGCGATCTGTAAGATTTAATAGCATACATGAATTACCAATTAGGTTGGCATGACAGACATTAGTTCTTAAATAGAATATTCTACTCCAATGAGTAGATGCAATAAATCAATACAAAAAGAGAGAAAATGGAAATAGAACTAGAAGCAAATCTTAAAGGTAGACATCCTAGATCGCTGGTTGACCCAGGCTAAAGGTTGACCCAGATCGCTAAGTGATCTTCATACTCAGCTGATTCTACTATTTGCTGGAATCAAGAACTCTGTTTCCATTGGCACTTTAAACCCTTTCACCTAGGCTAAATTAAAAGGTATGATTTCTTAATATGCCTTTCCTATAACAATTATGCAAAAAAAGTTTTATTAAAATTCCGAGTCAACGTTGTTGAGTTATGCAAGATCATTTTATTTGTCCTAATTTAGTAAGTTCTAAAGATAGTAAAAATTAATTGCAAAAACTTTTAATTTATTGCAAACTAAATTTTTGCTGTAAATAATGGCGTAAATTTGCATATTTAATGGAAATAAATGTAAAATTGTATACAAGTAATAGGAAAATGGAAGACATGGTCGGATCTATATTCTCTGTAAAGCTGTTTCAAATATATATAATACTCTAAATTACAGAATTTTGAGAATTAAATAAGATATGCACAACATACATTTTGAAGTATATATTAATATTAAGAATGCTTTTGCTTTGTTTCTTAAGATGCTTTTGCTTTGTTTCATTCTGCTTAGCAGTAGATTTGGTTTTGTAGAAGTAGAATTATTTTTCAAGTATCAATGATTGGATTGTCAAACGAACCAAAATCAGTGGTCCAACACACTCTAAAACAAATTTTTATATAAAAAAATAATATAAAAAAAGAAATATTTAGAAATACATACAATCATCAATAATAGTTGTAAATATAAATACAAACCTTAAGTAAAAAAGACCAAAGTCTGTGTATGATTATGTACTCCCTGTAACGAAGAATCTAAGCACCACACGGTGCGAAATTGATTACGAAAATTATTCTGTACAAACTCTGGAACAATTCGAAGTGATATGTTATAATGTATTTATTTTTATTTATTTATTTATATATTTATTTAATTCTCGGCCACAAACATTAATGGATTTTTACGGAACTTTATGTACGGCCTTGTTATAAAAAATCTAGAACTATATAGAATTTTTT
The DNA here is from genome assembly GCA_951213105.1 of Amaurobius ferox. Classification (NCBI taxonomy): domain Eukaryota; kingdom Metazoa; phylum Arthropoda; class Arachnida; order Araneae; family Amaurobiidae; genus Amaurobius; species Amaurobius ferox. Next base: position 91,482,321 of record OX578142.1, on the reverse strand, counting down.
TTAATTCTATACAAAACTTCGAAATTTATTCAAAATTTTACATTTTTTTAACATGGCAGCATAGAACAAAATTTGATATTATCATGCATAAAAGATGGCTTAATGATCGTTAAACGTAATAGTTTCAATCACTGTTGTCAATACCACCTGCAATCATTGTTGTATATTCACTACAGTTTCACCCCTCTTTCCACCACTTCTACAGTTCCACTACCCCTTCTAACACTTCTACAGTTTGGCCACCACTTCAACAGTTCCACCACTCCTACAGTAGTAAACCCAGATATTGCCTAATAACTGTAGTACCGTCTTCTCGTAAAAATGTATCTATGTGTGTCCACCATAAAGGTGTCCTGTTGGATATCTGCTTCGGCGATCTTCTCCGGCAATTTATTTATGAGAGAAGTACCCTTACTTGCCGATTCAATTTCTACTTCATCGAAAGAGTTCCTGCGTTCTGAAATGCCATAAGATTGTGAAAAAGAGTATTTTTATTAATTAAAAATTATATTATATTATTTACTTTCACCGATATATCAAAGTAAGTGAATTAACTGCAGAGAACTTAAAATCGAAGAATGATTACAATTAGAAAAAATGGCTCTGATATTCACTAAAGTTGTTTAGTACAGTTACTGTTGGATATGAAATTATATATGTATGATATTGTTTAATTAAATATATATATATATTAAATTCAATATTTACATTTAATTATTTTTGTTCTTGCTAAATTATTTCTTTTGTTCTTGCTAAATTGTAGACATATGTCAATTTTATTTTAAGGAAATCTCAAAAATTATTTTCTTTATTTGGATTTAGTTTAAACAGGACTATGGCGAGCTTGATATATTGTGGAGCATTTCCTATCGCAGATCTTTTTTTTTTGTAATTAAGTATTTACATTTTTATTTTCCTAATGGTACTTAAATTCCTAATCTCGTGGTTTCAAAAATCCAATACCACAATATATTCCCTTAAAATGAATATTTGGTCTTGAAGTGCTCAGCTAAGATTGTAAGAAGATAAAATAATCGTAAGTACATGTAAGGATCTTTCTGCTCCAATAGAATTTTAAGAAATTATATTTTTCAACATTTATTCTTCAGAATGGAAAATATATATTTTCACACAAATGAAATTTATTAAATTATTCTGCACATTACCAACACAGCATATGCAAATAACACCAAATCAGTTAATGTGATACAAACTATACTTCTTAAACACCAAATTCTACCATAAAAAGTAGTCACAATAAGACAACAGAAGCAAGTAGCAAATAAAAGAAACGCTGGAAATGAATCTTAAGATCGATCGGTCTATAACCCTGCCGACCTTCACACTCCATCTGATTCCCCTGCTCGCGTGGTGCTAAGGATTTCCCTTTTTGGTATTTTAAGAGGCCGAAGTTTTCCCTTCTACTTTCGACACCTTTATTTTCTGGTCCTGATTTTTACCCCTCTAAATTATGCCCTGTTGGGCAGGTTTACTTATTAAGAGCAACTTGAAGGATTGCGTTGAATCGAAATTTGAAGGAGTGATTTTCGTGGCTGAATTTTATTTGTCTTTTTGTTTATTTTTATAAATTACGACAAAAAAATTATTTTAAAAGGCTTGATTACATAGTTGCAAATAAACTGCTTTCATAACCATTTGATAGTTATAATTTTGTGGATTTTTTTCTACTTGTTAATGAAGCTTTAATTACAGATAAAAAAAGTCTTATTAACATATCACTTTTCTTACCTATTCTTCTTCTTCTTCCTCTTTCATTATTTATATTAATTAACATAGGGTATATTATTTTATTTTAGAAAATAATATATGGAATGAAGAGTTATAAAGAAACTTCATTCGATACAAGAGTTATAAAGAAACTTGTATCGAATTTGCACAATTTGAATGAAGTCATTTTCCATTTGGCGACTTTGAGCATTTTTAAGTGATGCCATTTTCCCTGCATTAGCAGGGAATTTCTTGAAACTGGTTTTTCCTTGCACATCCAGAAAAAATGCGTTCCGGGGTTCCTGTTATTTTTGCGTAATAAATAACATAATCTGTACAAAAATCATACGATTCTTATAATAATTACGCGAGTTAGGATTTTATTCAGATAATAATTAGGCAAATTAGGTTTTATTCACCTGGGATTTTTTTTCATTTTATTTTATTGAATCCGTGGAAGAGGATTTTTAAGGGATTTATTTAAAAAATATGATCACGTGTTAAAAACTCAACCAGTGGCCCTGCATGCTTCTGAAACAAATTGACGAATTCATTCGAACTAATTTTCCATTTGGCGACTTAAAGCAATTTTAAGTGACAACAATTTAATTCAATAATTAGCAGAAAACTTCTTGAAAATGGTTAATCCGAGCATATTGGGTAAAGATGCGTAATGTGTTTTTGTAATAAATTACATAATCTATGCAAAAATCATGTTATTTTGGTCATAATTACTTGAGTTAGAAATTCATCCCGTTGATATCTACGCGAGTAAGAATTATATTGATAATAATTACACTCGTAAATATTTGATTCTGATAATAATTACACTCGTAAATATTTTATTCACATGCTAATTACGTGAGTAAAGATTTTATTCTGATACTAACTACGATAGTTTGGATTTTATTCTAATGCTAATTACGCGAGTTAGAGTTTTGCTCTGATAATAATTTCTCGAGATAGGATATTATTTAACTGAGATTTTTTCTCAGTTTATTTTGTTGGTTTCTTGAGAGTGAAGTCTTTAAAGGATTATCTGTGGTCGTTGCTGAACCAGGCTGACATTGTATAAAATATGAACGCAAATTAGAGATATCTTATAGCTTGATCATTTTACTATCAACCCAGACCGCCCGACCTATCCAAAGGTGTAAGGTCTCTATTTCGACAGCCTGGAGAGTGCCACGCAACTTAAACTAGGACCCAGTGGGGGCGATATCCAGGGGGAACGTACCCTCCTCCCTCTGTCTCCAACCTCTTGGAAAGACTTTCGGACCCACAGATTTAACATGCCCGTACTCCGTGTGAACAGAGTCATAGTTTGGATAGAGCCGGGAATGAATCTCAGGTCATTTGGGTGCAATGTCCGTAATTTGAACACTGGCCTATCCCGTCCCACTTGATCTTATTCAACATAATGTCGTTTTCACTCAAAAGCATACACAATTTGTAGGAAACCGCTTGATTTTGCAGAAATATTAACTCTCCCTGACAAAAAGCAAAATTCGCAATATCTCGAGAACGCCTAATCAAACCGTCTGAACAATGGCATCTACTCATTTCTTGTTAAAAATACTTTTGAATCATTCATTTAACGAACCTATTTATATTTTATACTTTAGATAAAAAATGTACTATATCTCGAAAGTTGCGCGGTGGAGACGCCAACTGCCTCTTTCGAGTGATTTCCGGCTGCCAGGCTTCTCGCTTTAGTGTTGGTGGTCAACTTTTTATCCTTCTGTCGTGGCTTAAAGTGCTCTAAACCGAAAGGTGAGTCCCACGTGCTGAGTCACGGAATTTGCCACGGAATATCTCGAATTTGGCATATACGTCCTATGCCACTTTTCTTTATATCAACAATTCTTCTACTTCGATCTAGACCTTCCGACCTACCCGAACATGCAAAGTATCTGTCTAGGAAATGCCACCCAATTTAGACCCGAACCCAGCGAGGGCGGCCTTCACAGGGGCCGTACCCTTTCACCCCCACCACCATTCTCTCTAAAGGACTTATGGGCCCACATATTTAACGTGTCCATTCTCAGAGTGAACACGGAGACAGTTTAGGCAGAGCTGGGAATCGAACTCTGGTCATCCAAGTGCAACCCGCGCGTGTGATAACCATAACTGGGTTGCCCCATCCCTAAAAAGACAATTGCATAGGAAAGAGTTATTTCGGTAAAATATTTTCCCAAGAAAAATTGGGAAAATATACTAAGATTATAATCTGGGGTTAGGGTAGCCTATTAGTAGTGGCGAGAGGATTGCACAAGGAGGCCAGCGTTTGATCCTCGACTCCACCCAAAACTATCCACTTTTCTACGCGGATACGCTAAATCCGTAAGTCTGAAGGTTTATCCAGGTATGATGAGTTAGAGGAAGAAAGGTACAGTCACTATGATTGTCATACTCATTATGTTCCTATCTAGATTGGTTTGCCCTTTCTCTGCCTTATATTACTTTTAGACTACTTCTGATTTCGACATGGAGTATTCCACGAACTAAAAGTGGGGACATCAAGTCCGACAGCAAAAAAATCGTGTGGAAATAATAACTTTTGAAAAGCCCCGTATTAAATTAAGGAAAAAACAGGACAGGTGGAAATTTTATGGTATACAAAAAATTATCAATTTTCCTGAACGTGGGGAAGGGGGAGAGAATTATTAGAATTCTTAGGTAATTATGTTTTCAATGTTTTTCATAGTTTCGGAAATTAAGGCTTCTCTCTGGAACAAATGCATTGAAAATTGACAAAGTTTGTATGTTTACCAGTTACAATATTCTTATCAAACTTAATTTAATTAGCCCAATTTATCAGAGAATTATCCATCCAGGCCCCCTGACAGGCACTCATCACACACATGAGCGATTTGTATTCATAGATGCTTAAAACAAGTAATTCCATTAAAATTTGAAATAATTTACCCTATCACACATGTATTGTATGAAAAGCAAAAGTGAAATTACATTTCATACATTGTTGAAAAATTTAGAGAATGGTTGAAGTGCCCTAATTCCAAATTTTAATCATAAATAGGAGATTTGTTTTCACCTTTTAATAGTAGTCTTTAAGTGTTCTGCAACATTCAATGGCATATATAAATCACACTCTTTTCACGTATGTGATAACCATTAGTTCCTAAACTTAAAATCCTACCAGAAACAGCAGTTACAACAAGACAACAGAAGAAATCAAACAATAAAATGAAATGGAGGAAATGAATCTTGAGGTAGACATCGATCGGCTCAAAACCCTGGTGACCTTCACACTCCAACTGATTCTACCATTTGCGTGGTGTTAAGTATTCCCCTTTTTGGCACATTTAAAAGGCAGAGAGATTTGACGCTCACTTTCACATCTTCCCACCTTCTGCCCTTGCATTTACCACCTTTTATCATACCCTGCTTGACAGATATTTTCAAAGCACACATAGCTGTATTAACGTTAAAAATATTTATTTATTAATTTACTAAACAATATTTCCGGCGTTGCCCAGAAGTTAAACCAGGGTAGTAATATAAAATAATAAAAAAAATTCGTGTGCATAGGTGCAACGGGGGTGAAATGACCTCTCTCTCCACATATACATACACACAAATCACAAAACCCATCACTTGCAGAGTGATGGGTTTTGTGATTTTGTGCACATTCTACGTGAAAATTTATCAGCGGAATCACTCTAGCGACACAAATAAATGAAAATACTTGAAATATCAAAAAGTTCTTTTAAATCCGAAATGTATTGCTAACTCAACGAATTTCGTCAAATTTCTTTCACACACAAATTGTCGCACAATACTCATAATAATAATAAAATACAAAATTAAAAGTATTGGGACGTCTTTTAAATTCGCAAAGTTAAACTTTGTTAGCTATTGTAGTGAAAAATAACCGCGATACAATTTTTGTATTCGTAATATCATTAGCTCCATCGGGGGTGCGGGAGTTATTGGTATCAACTGAAAGATCTTTCAAATGAAGGGCACCATGCTATAATTGGGATCATGCTGATTTTTCAAATATTTAATTACAAAATTTGAAAGAAAAACAGGCACAAGGTATTTAAAAATGGGTTTTGGTATGAGAAGGTCGAGTTGAGCCACATTCTAATTCACTTTTAATTAACTAGCAAATTGATTCTGCCTTTTTTTTTCAAAATTACATCTGTAAGAAAAAGATCACTTCCCCTCGTAAAAGCACGCCAGTCTGACTGACAGATCGAAGGGTTATACGCTTCAGGATCATGCACCAAATTCACACACAATTGCTTTGGGTGCTAAGAAAAAGATACATTTCGATCCAAATTTGATACAAAATACCGCGATTCTCCTCCTCACCCTCCTATAATTTCGAAATTTTCATCAACAAAATCTCATCCAGAACGCCGGGGAAAGCAATAAGCACGTACTGTCTAAGTTACCTAGATAGCTTCTTACAGCTATTAAAGCTGCAAATAATACTATTTTCAGCGTGAACGGCCCATAATCTGATCCTTTACGGATGTTTTTCGCATTGCTACAGAATTTGCGAGTGAGGATATAAAATGCAGTTAGAAGTATGGCACTCAGTGGCATTGTATCAGTTTATATGATTGAATATGGAATAAATAAATTTGATATATCAATGAAACCCTGATTCAACGGAACCTTTACTTTCTCTATAATATTTACGTATGTTCAAAGGAATGCATTTAAAGGGATCAAAAATCTGACTCTCTAACCTTGATTAATTTGCACATTGAGCGTCCTTGAATACGAATAAACCCTTTTTCAATGATCTGTGTGTCTGTCTCTGGGTACGATATTCCTTGAAGAAACGGACAAAAATCAAATGAAATAAGGTATAATTACTTTAAACGATGAATATCAGAGGCCTGATTTTTGGTGTTATAGGCCTAAGTCAATGTTTTCGAAACATACAACTAACACGTACCCTTATTTAGATTGAATCCCATCAGTGTACTCCCGTGAAAGTTCAACGGAAGTTCTAATAAAGCAATTTTATCTACAGATTTCAGCCTAAAGCATTATTTATTAATATATTATAAAAGTTCTTTAACATCGAATATAAATGTGTATACAAAAACCTTAATTAAAATGTTATATTTCTGATAAGCAGTATTAATAAATTAAATAAGTTGCCAAGTACTCTTTAAATTTTTTCATGTACACAGAGGGCACTTGCTTCAGTTTCATAGAGGGCAGTTGCTTCAGTACATACTTCAGTTTACTTTACTACTCCATTTATAATGGTCTTGTGATAATTTTGATTGTCACTCCGAAGGTCGGCAACAGTCGGTGCTGGCGTCTAGGAGTGCAATGCCGCGGCATCAAGGACGTGCACGTTGTTAACTGGGGTGCAAAGTTAACAACGTGCCTTATCGTACCCAACGACCCCTTACCGCCATTATGTAAGCACCTTACACTGCCTTCTTTCTCTTAATTCTTTTATATCCTTAATATTTTACATATGCCGACGTGGTTGCTGAGTGGTCAAGGCAAGCGTTTCCGTACCAATCGCTCGACTGCTACTTTGTGGGTTCGAGCCCCACGTAAGGCATGAATGTTTGTGCTGTGGGCGCAATGTGATCCGTACCCCTTTGGTGTGCCTGGGACAACGTCAATGGACGGTTAAATGGTTCGCACTCTGGCCGCTGTAATAAAGGCGAATGACGAAGGTCAAAGTGCCGGGCCATTTAAAAAAAAAAAAGATATTGGAAATTTAACTTTTTCCACGTAGAGCTCTATTTCTTGAATGATTTCAGTAAGATTTTTCGAATCAATAAATGTCGGAGACCTCAAACACCTTCAATATTTCGAGCATTATTTTCTTTGTTTTGGAAAAATCAGAAACAATTTAAACTTTGTTGCAAAAATAGCCGATTTATAAATATTGTTTTATTTTGAAGCGAATGGTATAACTTACAGAAGAATAACATGCACAGTTCTTTAAGTATTGCAAGTTGACTAATATTGATAACATTTTAAAAAATGCAATATGTTTACTATTATCAAATAACTGAATGCTTTGCAAGTACTTTACCTCACATAAATGTACAAACACTTCTGATGAGTAGTTATCATAGCTACTCTTGAGATACTGGAATTGTTGCTTAGCCACAAGAAGACCGATATCTCTTAAGTTTTATCAAGCGAGAAATTATCTATTAAGACTGTTACATGAAATGTTGCATGCCTATTATAATAGATAACTGCAAAAAGCATCTTTCAGCGAAATTTAGTAATGAAAACGCTCTAGGTTTTCCCCACAATATCCGTTTTTAACATTTTCCAACATAGTTGAAAAGTGTTTATGACTTTTTCATGTCTGTCTGTCCGTTCGCACGATAACTGCCGTAAAAACGACTTTATCTAAATGAATTTTTTCTTTCCCCAATGGCCAGGCATTTTTAATATTTCATCATTCGCCTATACAACGGGCTAGAACCGTGAACCTGTTAACCGTCACATGACGTTGCCCCAGCACACCAGTGGGGGTCGGAACATATCGTACCCAACGACACAACATCCATGCCTGAAGGTGGGACTCGAACCCACAACCAGGCAGCCGAATGATCGCTAGGAAACGCTTGACTTGACCGTTCGACCACCGCGTCGGCAAATGAAATTTTAATTGTTGTTGAGACAGTCTGTGGGACATATGGAAATGTAAATAACATCACCCAATTAGTTTTGGTTTGAACCCGGGTTGAAAGAGTGAAATACATTGAACCCTATGGGACCTAATTTTTCAAACATTTTGTAAGCGAAGTTAAAATTCACAAATTACTTCGACCATTTTAGGATATATTCAAATTATCCCATGAAATATATAAAAAAAATTAGCAAAATATGTTTGGTAGTTTTTTTTATATAAAAATTAAAATAATAATTACACCCATATTATATGAAGAGATTACGTGACCACTTCAAAAAAAAAAAAAAAAAAGAATGGCATTCCTCTTTTTTACTGGTGTAAAAATCGTGATTTTTAAAGTTCTTTCAAATTTATATTTAGTGTTGCATCTGACCTAAAACCGCTTTTTTTTGCGTATTTTCTGGGCATCTATATTCTGCGCCAACGCAATTACAATATTTTTGAGTTTATATGATCATCAAACTTATTTATTATTTATACAACAAAACCTAATTTTAATGGGTGCAGAATGTAAACAAGTGATTCTAAGATGAGTTGTATAAGAATTGCTGAATTTTTTTCACTCAAAATTATTTAGCTCTGGAGTCTGGAATAAAAGTGATATGAATAAAATATTCATTGCTTTTACATAGAGGGCCAGACGATTTATATTTCGATGATATAATTTGAATAAAGTTCATTTCTTTTTCGATGAAATTTTAAGTTTTCAAATATAATAAACTATTGTAGTACTGTGATAGTTTAAAATATATCAGCGTTGAAAGTATCGCATTTTAGAGATGTTTAAATAAAATTGAACCTTGGTTGAAAAGTGTTTCATAATCAATGTATTATGCATGATTGATCTTCCTTGTTTCATCTGCAGTGAAAATCCCATGTTAAACACATTTGTTAAGTAATTTTAGTAATAAAATTACTTAAATGTATAAAAATTGTTGTTTAAATGTATAAAAAATGTTAAAAATTTAGTAATTTTAGTAACAAAATTTTAGTAATTTAGTAATTTTAGTAATTTAATAATATGTAGACCTTTTAGCAATTTAATAAATTTAATAATTTTAGTAATTTAACAATGTGTAGTAGTTTTAGTAATTTAATAAATTTAATAATTTTAGTAATAAAATTTTAGTAATTTGGTAATTTTAGTAATTTAACAATATTTAGTAGTTTCAGTAATTTAATAATTTTACTAATTTAATAATGTGTAGTAGTTTTAGTAATTTATTAAATTACTAAAATTATTAAATATATTAATGTTTTTTATTACTAGAAACTGTATCGGCATTACCCATTATGTAAAGCAAGGATTTATTGAATTCATTAATTAAATTTTTCAAAAAATGTAGTCATCCACTACGCGAGCACACGCTGGGCTGCGTCCTGTCCACTAAATGGAATAGTTTTCCTTACTTTGGTACGCCCCTTTCTGGTGGGTTCTTTTGATTTTAAACGTGACCTTCCAGCTTCCTGTAGTCCGAGCTAAATTGTATAATTGGATTGCTAAATTGGAATTTTATGCCGGCTACGTGGAAGTACTGATTTTGTTAATTCCCACAGAAGTTAGCAAAATTGTGGCAAATAGCAAGTTTTTTTTTTCTTGTTGACATTGCAGTTAACGGCTATTCCATGCTGATGAGCGCGACACTGATCCATGGATACAGTTATTACGTTCCTTATATACATAGTATAATGTATAAAACGCAAAAGTATTGTGACAAGTTCGAAAATTCGAATTCGAGTTTTCGACGGGAGAGCACGTTTCAAGCATTCCTGAACACGAATCAAGATTTTTTTAAAAGTGATGTCTGCGTGTGTGTTTGTGTGTGTGTGTGTCAGTGAGTCTGTGGAAGCGTTATCTCACGAACTAATGGAGCGATTCGAACGAAATTTGGTACAAAAATTAGAATCTGTGAATACTGGAAGACTATTGTTTTTAAACTTAATCGAATGTTTAGAACACCACTAAATTTCCGAGTGAAATTTTGAAAAAAATCTTTAAGAAAGCAAAACCTTTTATAAAGTTACGCAAATAGTCATTTCTTATGTAAATTTTCATTAGGAAACGATTAACATAAATTTTAGAACCGTTCTCGAGATATCGCACATTTTTCAAATACATTTTTTTATTGTAAAGGAGTAAATTTATGGTACCAATATAAGGAAAGGCATGTGTTGTCAACATCAGATTTTCTACAATATGGCTGTCTTCTATATTTTATAAACACCCATTTCTGGCTGGTTGTTGTGATTTAGATAGTTGCAATACTTGTCAAAGTGGTAAAATGTTTTCTGAAATTAAAATGTGTATTGTATCTGACGGAGGGCATGTTAATCATGCTCTACACTAAATTTCTGCTCATATAAGTGTTATATATTGCATTATTCCTGAATAGAATTGCCATTCAGAAAGAACCCTCTTGTATCAAATAAATGCTTCTTCTTCTTTAACCCAGACCGTCCGACCTGCCCGAAGGTGTAAGGTATCTGTTTGGACAGCCGGAAAATGCCACAGAATTTTGATAGGAACTCAGTGGGGGCGGCATCCACAGGGACCGTACCCTCCTTCCTCTATCCCCCAACATCTCGGAAGGACTTGTTGACCCTCATATTTAACGTAACCGTACTCCGAAATAAATGCCCCCTGTAACAGTTTTAGTGTCGATATTTTGATATATTTCAGTCTACTCTTAAGCATATGCTTGATTATATCATTCTTATTAGAAAAATATTTGTGAAATCAAGGGGGCTATTTTAGGGAATCCAGGTTCACTCCCTCCTCCAACTTGAAAAATTCTATACAATCTCCTTAAAACGACATGCATCTGTATTTCCAGATAACTTTAGACAATTGTCCTAACGACATTTCATCCAACACGCGAATATTCCTTAGAATCGTCTCCAAATGTCTGCTCAAAATTTGACATCGATGAAAATAAGTGCATTTTGATGTCACTTTAGCTGAGCAGAAAAATTGAGGGGTGCTTTTTTAGTCGAGGAGTTTTATCACGCAACTCCAATACTACTTTGAAGAAAACCAAATGGATTATTTTCCTTCCTGGGAGTTTACATGAATTGCAAGGCAGTCTGTTATTTCAGTGTGGGATTTTTGCATCAAATAGTATAGCCCAATTTTCATTGCACTTAAACGAAATTATGAATAAAATTTTACTAGAACAAAATAGAAAAAATTTCAAAACGGAAAAGACTATTTACGGGAAATTCGTGAATAATTTGCCTTGATATAGTGACAACTTTTGTGTGCACTTCATTTTTGACGGAAATATTGTTTTTATTCGCTTTTGCATGCTTATTTCGTACAGTCTTACGAATCGTTGGACAAACAGGCAGTTGTCCAGAACCAGAATGGGAGATTCTTAGTGAACACTCCACCTTTTAGGATTCAATGCTGAATCCATATTAGTTATCATCTAAACTATATATAATTTGCACACACACATTTTATATAAGTATACATATATATGTATATATATATATATATATATATATATATATATAGATAGATATAGATATATATTATACAGGGTGTCCCAAAAACATTGATCTCGGCTTTTATTCCTTAAATATTGATATTAGACATATATAATAAATTACAAAGTTGCGTAAAAAAATGTACAGAATTTTATGAAATCGATAAAAATTTTCAAGGGAATTAAATTTTAAGAAATACAAAATTTAAATTTTTATACAGCCCCCGTATAAAAACATTTCCAATGAGTAAAATGTGTCCCATACACTTATAAGGTGATGTACAAAATTTCAGCATTTTATCATAAAAGGTCCCAGAGATATGAAAAGACAAAAATGCCGACTTAAACCACATTTCGATGTTCAGGGGAAAAAATCATGTCGACAGATCACGTTTCAGGGGTCATACACAAATTACGAAAGAAAACAATGATTACATAAATATATAATAATTTTGCTATTTATTGGTACAAAAGTATATACACTGTGTAGAAATAATAATTTTACACAAAGATTACAAAGCTTGTTCAAAATGTTTTCCAACCATGCCAAAGATCCATTAAAGATAAGAGGCAGATATTATTTGCCTATGACGCATTTCTGCGTTTCGTCATTTGCACTCTTGCTGTAAATATTTACATTTTAATTTGTGATTAATAACTCACAAACTTTGTTTAAACATATCTCTGGGACTTTTTATGATAAAATGCTGAAATTTTGTACATCACCTTATTAGTGCATGAGGTCCATTTTATTCATTGGAAATGTTTTTGTACGGGGGCTGTATAAAAATTTAAATTTTGTATTTTTTCAAATTTAATCCCCTGAAAATTTTTATCGATTTCATAAAAATCTGTACCATTTTTACGCAACTTCGTAATTCATTATATATGTCTAAGATCAATATTAAAGGAATAAAAGCCGATGTCATTGTTTTTGGGACACCCTGTATGTGTGTATGTGTATATATATATATATATATATATATATATAATTTCGCTATATCTAATACCAATTTTGAGAAATTGATGTTTCAAGAAATTATTTTTAACCGGAAGTGAAAAAAAAAGGGGAAATCTTTAATGAAATCTCTTTTCAGTCTAATATGAAATTTAAGGCTGAATCCACATCATTCATCATTTAAGCTATATCTATAGCAGGTCCCGATAAACCGGAAGTGGAAACAGGAGCCAGAAATAAAAATTCTTAGTGAATCATCCTACCTCCTCCAGAATTTCATACTGAATCCATATCAATTAATCTCTAAGATATGGCTATGGCCAAAACATAAGAAACAGATTTGCCAATTAAAATGAAAATTTTTGACCAAAAGAATCGGAAGTGGAAATCTTTAGTGAACCCGAGATTTTCCTCCAGAGATTAATGCTAATTTTATATAGGTCATCATTCGAGCTCTTTATATATCAGATCCTTGGAAATAGATGTTTAAAAAATGTGCTTGCAAAATTAATAGTATGGCAAAATTTTTGCCACCAATGAATATATGCATACTTTCAAGTTATTCTTATTCTGTAAATCTAAAATCATTCTTGTTTCAAAAGTCACACTCCTTAAACTCGTATTATTTTCTTTTTTTTTTATTAGGTATGCATGATTATTCATCAGTAAATACATATTAAATTCGTTTCACAATTCCACCATCACAACACACTTGTTTCGCTTTCCACTGAGTTACCTGAAAGGTTTTGACTTAAATTATTGTAATTTATGCGTATGTAAAACTTTCCTCTTCCTGCTGGTATAAGCAGCGAAATATGAACTATTTTCCGCCCCTAGTTCAACAATTTTAGATATTTATGAACACAAGCTGTGTGATTCCAACAAAGGTACAAATTTAATGCATACAGATTGATACATGAATAGTGAATGTCAGGCTTCGAATATTTGCCATTGTGTTCACCTAGGTGTTCGTCCAGCCTATAATGCTGGCGCCTATTTGACGGTAGAAATTAACATTTCTACGTGGTGAAACTTTCGGCTACATGGCACAAACTTACAGCTTGACGACAGTCACGTGGAACAGCAACCCAAAAGGAAATCGCCAGGAGCTGATTCCACATAACAGTGGGCTCTCTCATCAGGCCAACAAAGCCATAAGGCAAGGGATGTGGGCGGCGTGAAAAAGCTCGCCTAAAATATGTCAGAAGATGTTTAGGAGATGGCCTGACTGACCAGAAAGGGGAATTCAAAAATTTACAAAAAGGATGGCAGATTTACGAAAGTGGTATATAAGTAGAATCTAACTTGTATCTAATACAATATCCGGTAACAGCAAACTGTGAAAGTAAGGGCATGCAAGGATCCCGCTACTGTGTTCTCAAGGAATAGCAATTCTACTTTATGGTATAAAGTACCAAATTATTAAACTTACTATAATGAAGGGGTTATAGCAATTAAGCAATTACCAAATTTAAAGATCTGATTTGGGAAGCACATAACTTTTCCTACAGACATAATATCTTTTACCCTTTCTTTCATAATTCATTTCATTAAAGAGAGTTAAATTGCACAAAATTACGCGGATAAAAATTTGAAATTACACTGGATTTGTAGTTTCAATGTAGTTTCAAGAATACGTTACAAAAATACAAAAAACTGCGAAAAAACTGATAAAAATAATAGACCTGCTAGTCTAAACAGGGTTAGTCTTATTATTTTCGTCATCGAAAATTACGTCTGAAACAAGCATTTCATTGATACATTTGAACAAATGTAGCTTTAACACCTCAGATTTTGAGGATGTTTAAAGGCCATTTCGCCAAAAAAGCATGTTCTTTTTTTCAAAATGTAACAAAGACCAGGGTATCTCATGACTGACTTAACCACCAAATTTTATAAAATTTTGTGCATACGCAGGCGTCACTCTAAAAATAGTATTTCCATGTACTGGAGGTCTCAAAGGTTGTAGATCCGTCAAAAATTCGAGTTCCAATTTTCGGCACGATTTCAATGCATTCCCTATACATTACCATGTATTGTAGGAAAAGTAAAATGTAATGGGCATCACCTGAGTATGTTACGTATAATATTAATGCAATTAATAAAGGGGTTAAATTTAATTATGAGCATTTATTAACCTCCCCACTATTTAAATTTCTTTGCAGCAGACCTGGTAATTGTCATGTGCTGTATGCAGCGGCAAATAAGGGTGTTAAGCACAACTCAAATGTCACAAACAGTAATTATATTTCGGCATTTAATGTAATTAATAAATAACTCCAAATAATTAACTTATTTCAACTGATTTTGTCACCACAAGCTGTATGTTTGTTTCTAAGATATCATGCAAAAAATATCTATACATTTTAACTGACAGCACCAATAAAAATTACGTTACCAACCTAATATAAAACTCGAAAGTAAAAAAATTACCTTCTTTTAAAATTTAGACCTCTTGGAAATGACCTACGGAGCCCTATAATGACAACCATTGTAACCAAAACGCAAAAATGTAAAGAATGCAATCACATTTTTGTAAGTTTTCTTATTCCTTTCCTTTTCTCACAAATATATTTTTTTGAGTTAAAGTACTTTTGAAGCATTGTTATTAATAATCATAACCATATTGATGCAGAATTCTACTATTTATAAAACTTCTTGTGATTAATGGATTAAATAACTAACTACAAGTATTCTGATCTCGAAGGAATTACTTCGTTATTTTTCCCCAATTCTCCCCTAGTACCTCAAATCAATCAAATACTGCAGAAGACACTGAGAAGATGAAATAGGGCAGTTTCAGCCAAGAGTAGAAATGTCAATCTTCAAAGTGGCTATCTTAATAATGGGCTTTGAAATTTAAACACAACCATATTATCATTATATGAAGACCATATTATCATTATATGAAGACCATATTATCATTATATGAAGACCATATTATCATTATATAAAGACCATATTATCATTATATGAAGACCATATTATCATTATATGAAGACCATATTATCATTATATGAAGACCATATTATCATTATATTCAACAGAGCTAATATAGCGACTTCTCGTATTGTTTCAAGACTGACTTCAAAAACTTCGCTGTTTGAGTTAAGATTGGTTTGGAAATCCAGATAGCCATCTCATGTACACTGCACATACAAACAGACACATACACGGATGTCACTCTAAAAATCTGATGTGGGCAGCACATGGCTTTTCTTATATAATGAAATAAATTTACTTCTTTAAATGTGAAAAAATGATGAAAAAATTCACTACTCAGTGTTTATAACGTTAAATTGTACATTTGGTGCTTTTCCGGATGACAGCATGTAAAATTATTTCGTACTTAATAACTTATATTTTACGCAACTATAAATTAACAATTACCAATATTGATATAATCCTCAATAAGCAATATAGTCCATATATTTAAATATTTTAATAATAAATGCATTAATTAGGCGTCATTTTCATTAACTTGGCGTCATTTTTACAATTTTGACGATATCTTCATCTGCATCCCATTTGGCATCATTTTTATCAATTTGATAAAAATATTTTCAATTTGGCAACAGTTTTGCCGAGTTGGCGATATGCCGCCAAAATGTGTCGCCAAAATTCCGCCAAGCGTTACAGATGAAGAAATAGGTTATTCTTATGTCCTTTCCAAAATATTGAATTTTCATCAATTAGTTGTCATTTTCATTATTTAGCGTCATTCTTATCAATTTGGTGACATTTTTTATTAATTTGGCGACAGTTTCATCAATTTGCCGATATATTTTATTAATTCGGCGATATTTTCATCAATTTTACCACATTTAAAAAACACTCCAAGTTGGCGATATTCTGCCAAATTTGTAGTCAAAATTTCGTCAAGCAGCATTATGATCGGAGAAATAGGTTATTCTTAAAGTAGATGGCGTCCAAATACAAAACTATTACCCGAAGTATCATAACTTATAGTAGACTCTTATATTCTTTAAAAGGTATTGAATTTTCATCAATTAGTCTTCATTGTCATTGATTTAGAGTCATTGTTATCAATTTAGTGACATTTTTATCAATATGGCGATATTTTCGTCAATTTGGCAACATTTAAAAACTCGCCAAGTTGGCGATATTCAGCCAAATTCGTCGCCAAAGTTTCGCCAAACATTGTGGATGCAGAGATAGGTTATTCTTATAGTAAAACGACTAATGGCGTCAAATTAGAATGCTATTACCCAAAGTGGCTTCTCTCGTGAATGGAACGAGCTAGATCTACGAGAATGATGATAATAAATTTATTGCATAATATTACATATGAAAAGTGAACACATTTCATAATAGTTAATGCTTTTTATGAATTTTATATGATTTTTGTTATATTTATTTGAAAAATGCGCAATATCTCGAGAACGGTTTATGCTATCGTTTTAAAGTCTACGCCAATCATGTTCTAATGAAAAATTACATAAGAAATGATTATGTATGTAACTACATTGAAAGTTTTAATTTTTTAATGATTTTTTCAAAATTTCATTTAAAATTTATGTGGGTTCTGAACATTTGATTGCATGTAAAAACAATAAGCTTCCAGTATTCACTGATTGTGATTTTTGTACCAAATTTTGTTCGAATCGCTTCATTCGTTCGTGAGTTATCGTCTCCACTGACACACACACACATCATCTCAAAAACGTCTGATTCGAGTTCAGAGATGCTTGAAACGTGCTCTCCCGTCGAAAACTCGAATTCGACTTTTCAACCCCGTCACAATACTTTTCTTATACATCATATGTATATAAGGAATGTAAAAATAGTATCTCTGTGTTCTTTAGGTATCCAAACCTGTAAATCCATCGAAAACTTGAGTTCCGATTTTCGACATGATTCCGATACTTGTCTGTACATTACTATGTATTGTAAGGAAACTAAAATCTAATTAGCATCATATAGTAATCCCTAAGATCAATTACTGAATATGTCACGTATAATACCAATGTGATTAATAAAGGGATTAAACTTAATTATTAGTATTTATTGACCTTACCACTAATTAACTTTTTTACAGCAAATCTAGTAATTGCATGTACTGTATGCAGCAGCAAATAGGAGGGTTAAACACAACGCAAACAACGCATTTAACGTAATTGATAAATAACTCTAAATAGCTAATTAATCTATTTTAACTAATTTTACCGCCACAGAATGTATGTTTGTTCCTGAGATACCATTAAAAATATCTATAGATTTTTAATTGACAACAATAAATATCACATGATCAACCTAATATAAAATTGAAAAGTAAAAAAAAAAAAACTTTTAAAATTTAGCTCGCTTGGCAAAAACCTACGCAGCACTATAATTTACTAAACCTTTTTAACTAACGTGCAGAAGTTTAAAAAATGCAATCACTTTTTTGTAAGTTTTATTATTTATTCATTTTCTCACAAATATAATGTTTTGAGTTATGGCACTTTTGAAGCATTCTTATTGGCAAACCGCAACCATATTAATGCAAAATTCTAACATTTAAAGATTTATAAAACTCCTTATGATTAACGGATTAAATAGCCAATTACAAGTATTTTGATCTCGAAGGAATTACCTAATTATTTCCCCCCCTCAATCCTCCCTTTGTACCTCATAAATCAATCAGCTGCAGAAGACGCTGAGAAAATGAAATAGAGCAGTTTCAGCCAAGAGTAGAAATGTCAGTCACCAAGTGGCTGTCTTAATAACGGGCTTTCAAAATTGAAACGCGACCATTTTATCATTATTTGACGAGAAAATTCAACAGAGCTAATTCATCGATTTCTCGTATTGTATAAAGACTGATTTCAAAAACTTCGTTGTTTTAAACTTAAATCCAGATAGTCATCTCATATTCATTAGGCAATTGAATGTGTTATTTTAATCATTTTATCCGTATCAGAGAATGACATCGTAAATCGTACAAAAATTAATTTTAAACAGTTAGAAAGAAATTGATTTACGAATGTGCTAAACCTGAAGCAGGCAGGCGGTTAGATCAGAAAAGTTTATGCTTTAAACTACTTAAAATCAATAAGCTAAGTATATGCTTATTTAGACCAGTATTCTTATTGTTAGAATTCTACCAACCACTTATAGTATAAAATCAAACGCTGATTCGTCCTATCTAAAATGAGGCTGAGTTACAGTTTGTTTTCAATTCCAGCATAAGAATATCTTTAAGATAATAAATTTTGCTCATCTTCGACAGTGTCGTCGATACTATAAGTGTGCAAAGATTCAAACTAAAGTCATCGAGGGCCTTTAGAATAGTCTTTTAGATCCCCCCCCCCCCATTTCCTTCGCCGCTAGGAGGGAAAATCGAAAATCCTTCACTGTTAGGTCCTGTCCTGTCGCTGATACTGTAAGTGTGCAAAGATTCAGTCTACTAAGTCACAAGGGATCTTCAGAGGATCTGGAAAGTCTTTTAGACCCTTCTCCATTTTCTCAGTTTCTGGGTGGTAAAATTGAAAATCCTTCAGTTCTGTCCTGTCGTCAATAATTGACGTGTGCAAAGATTCAGCCTAGGTTACCAGGAGGTTTTTCAAGGGCCTGGAAATAATTTTTGATCCTCACCCCCCTTTTCTCCGCCCCTGGGAGGGAAACCGAACATCCTTCTCCGTTAGGTTCTATCCGGACGTCGATACATTAAGCGTACAAAAATCCAGCCTTCTAAGTCATCGGTAGAATGGGCGCTCTGGGGGTTGTGAAAAATATTTTCTGAATAAAGAAATCAATGTCTTCATCCCCCGGAGTGCTAACCGAAAATCCGGATCAGTTAGGTTATGTTCAGTGTCCGACACTATGAATGTACCAAGATTCAGCCCTAAATTATCGAGGGCCTTTGGAAGGAAAAGACAACAGAAATACTTTTTGATCCCTCTCTGCATCATTTTATTCGGCATATTTATTAAAGCAAACCGAAAATCCGGCTCTGTTAGGTTCTGTCTTATAGTCGATACTATTAATGAGCAAAGATTATATCTTTCAGGTCAACGGGAGAGCCTTGGAGGGTCTAGATAGACAAAACTACATTAGACAATTACTCTTATAAATAAATATTTTTGCTGTAGTTGAGTTTTTATTAGAACATAATGATTCTTTAAAATTAAAACTCCGAGGAAAATAAGCGACTATTTGGCGAGTTAAAACATTTCGAAACGTCCCTCTTGTCGTTGAAAAAGAACTGGAGCAAATTATTTTAATCTCATTAGAGCATTTAAACCCCTTTTGGAGCTTTTAATTACATTTACATTAGTTCAAGAATTTTAAGAAAAAAAATTTAGTTTTAATTGGCAGACGAGTATATATTTTTCCGAACTTTTCAAATAGAAACTAAGCCGGAAAGTATGGAAATTTAATTTTTATGCAATTTTTATTTTTACTTTTCATACATAGTATAATGTATAGGGAAAGTATTGAAGAGGACGGTAGAACGCGTTTTGAGCATCTTTGAATTGGAATCAAACATTATTAAAGTGATGTCTGTGCGTGTGTATGTCAGTATGTGTATCCTTGAGCCTGTGGATGCCATATCTCACGAACGAATGGAGTGTTTCGAACAAAATTTATTACGATTATTACAATCGGTGAATATTTGATCATTATCGATTTTAGACGCAATCTTATGTTCAGTAAATCTTCCAATTTTAATATAATTTTTTAATTATTAATACGTTTATCAATGATAAAAAATAATCATTTCAGAGGTAATTGTTTCCTGTAATAATGATTGACACACACTTTAGAACTCTATCATGAACCGTTCTTGCGATATTTCCTGTTTTTCACATATATTGCCCATTAAAATTACATAAAATTAAAAGAGTAATTTAACTTTCCATATGCAATATTATACAAGAAGTCTGTTAACATCAATCTAATGAAACTAGTTCTTCACAGTTAGGAGAGAAGCGACTTTTTGTAATAGTTTTACATTTTGACTCCTAACAATTCGTCAATAGACATTTATATATAAGAAAAACCCTTCTTTCCTTTTGTCTGTAACGCCTGGCGAAAAATTTAGGGAACTTGGTGACTCATGCAGCAAAATATTTCCAACTTGGCGATATTTTGACCCAAATTGACGAAACTCTCACAGAATTGCAAAATTGACGCTACATTAACGAAAACGAAGCCAAATTGATGAACTAATTATTGAAATATTTTAATATATGGCCTATAGTGCTCATTGCGGATGCGATCAATATTGATAAGTGTCAATTTAATGTGCGCGAAAGATAAGGTAATTGGTTACTTCGAAATAGCTTTACATGTTGCCATCCGGAAAAGCGGCAAATGTACAATTCAGTAATAAAAACATTTTGCTGTAGATTTTATACATAATTTTTCACTGTGAAAGATGTTAATTAATCGCAATATATAAAGAAAGTCATGTACTGTCCACATCGCACAAGAATTGGTGAATAGTTATTGACTTCATGGCATATTAATTAAATGCTAATGGGATTTTAATGAAGATTTTACACATTGAGTATAAATAAGTCATCCTGTTTGGAATGAGTTGGGAATCCAAAACGAGAAGTTGTTGTTGTTGAGACCCAGACCGTCCGACCTACCAGAAAGGTGTAAGGTAACTGTTTTGGACGGCCGGGAAGTGCCACCCAATTTAGACCGGAACCCAGTGGGGAGGGCATCAACAGAGACCGTACCCTCCTTCCCCTACCACTAACCTCTCGGAAGGACTTACGGAACCACATGTTTAACGTGATCGTACTCCGCGTGAACACGGCGGCACTTGTGGCAGCGTGCAGATCCAGCGCGCAAACCACCGGTGCCAACAGCACGCGGTGTTCCCAGGTGGTCACCCACCCAAGTACTAACCGCGCCCGATGCTGCTTGACTTCGGTAATCTAACGAGAACCGGTGTTATCAGCACGGTAGGGCCGTTGGCACCCAAAACGAGAAGTGATGTAACACATAAAAATTGGCGTGCACCAACACACAGCAGAATTAATACTGACAATTTACGTGGTATTATTTTAATACCAAAGGCATTGTGTTGTGGATCTTGTGTATTTGTGAAATAAGTGAAATTATTGCAATATGTATGGTAAGTCATGTGCTTCTCACATCATATTTTTTAATTTTGTGTAACGCAAAGCTAATTTAATGAGTAAATAAACTTTTTTACAAAGGAGAGAGAAAACTTTGTCAATATATTTAAGCGCGAATAAAAAAAAAATGCCGCATATAGTTATTTCGAGAATACGCTGAATTCCCTTTGTCAGTTCCAGAAATTCACCGAATAAAGAGAAATTCCCTAAAAGTCAAAATCATAAAATGGGTGCAAATAGAAGAAACAAAGGGATTTATGTACTTAAGTTCTCTTAAGAGTCCACCTAAGAAATTCAATCAAGGAGTATAATTAAAAAGAATCCAGCCAATCCAAAACGAGAGGTGAAGTAACACACGAGATTGGCGTGCACCAAAACACAACAGAAATAATCTAACAAGATGAGTCAAGTCATAACAAGAATAAATGAGTCCGGATAAGACTGAACATAAATTAAAAGGTCACATAAGAGCCCCTAAGGCTAAGAAATGGAACTAAAAATATGAAGAAAATGAAAAAAGTAATTATAGGGCACTCCGCCAGACAGGGGATAAAAATAGAATACTGGATATGTCATTAGCTAAATTATTAGAATTTTTCTGGATATGGGAATGCATCAAAAAATTCAAGATCAACGATCTATGATGACTGTTCATGCAAATAACTACTATTCATGTATCACACTAGACAAATTAAAATATGTGCAAATCCTAAATATATTCATATTGCTTTTAAAAATCATCCATTAAATTATTTAATAAATTCCACTATAAAAATAAAAAAAAAATCTGATGTGAGCAGCACACGATTTTTCCTATATAATACAATGACTTCTTTCAATCTATATAAATAAAATTGAAAATCTGTCTGTCTGTCTGTTTGTCTGTCCCATCATCACGGGAGAACGGCTGAACCGAATTTGATGAAATTTGGTGGGTAGCCTAGAAATAGTCCCACTTAAAATTTAGTCCGTGTTTTGAGTTTCTACGACTAGTGGTTCTCGAGATATTAGTAAAAAACGAAATTTTCGTTTGTCTCATTATCACGGAAGAACGGCTGAACCAAATTTAATGAAATTTTGTGGATAGCCTTGAAATAGCCCCCCATAAATTTAGTCTAAGTTTCGAGTTTCTAAGACCAGGGGTTGTCGAGATATTAATGAAAAACGGAACTTTTTCCTATGAGTTATACTCTCCAACTCCGTGGTTTATTCAAACGGAAAGGATGAAAATCGTTTGTTTAAAACGGCGAAATGAAATAAAACTTTATTTCCGAGTTTGGTGCAGGATTTTTGCATTAATTAGTCACTATCGGAAACACGAATTGTTTGAAACATGAATTTAAATGGAAAAATCTACCTCCGTGGTTATATTTCAGAAGCTTTTACTCAACGATTAAAAGTATAAAGATATCAAAATGGCTATTTAATTTCGCATTTTATGAGGAAGATTCTATCTTATATCATGTTGCTCGGCAACGGAATGAAATTAAATATGTTGTTAATATTTATTATTATTTTTTCTATTTGAATAATAAGTAAATGGATGTAAAAATATATTTTTAAATGAAAGGTTTGGTTGTTCTTTTAATTATATAAATTGCGAACTGCGTACATTATTTTCATTTATTTTAGCAAATAGGTTTCCAGCTCATATATTGTGTTTAGCTAATAAACTCATATATTGTGTTTACCCAATAAATTCATTTAGCCGATTGTTGAAGCAGAAAAAGAGTAGAACGGCTGTATCTTATAATACAATTTTAGTGTTTTCATTTAGTATATACAAACGGGGTCAGAATTTTTTATTCTTCAGATCTGCAAATTTAGAGCTACGAGTTAAGCGGAATATCTCTAAATAACTTGGTAACTCTTCTAAAACTTTACCAAATTAGAGGAAATGTTTCCAAATTTATAAAAATGACGCAAATCAATGATTTGTTTTTTTAGAATAGAGTACTGAAATGATGTTTCGGTAGCATTTGTCGGACAGTCCATCCATCCTACTTAGTAACACATTTAACGAATTTTTTTAATATCACCAAATTGATAAAAATATTTGTGAGTCCATAAAAATATCATAGAATTGATAAAATCGCGCTTAATAAATGAAAATAATTGTGTTTTGTTAGGGGATAGTATTGTGATGATGTTTCGTCAATTTGTCGCAAAATGGAACTATCTGTTCTACAGTCCCACTTGGCGATAAATTTGGGGATTTTTTAAGTTATCGCTAAATTGACTAAAATGTCGCCAAATCTTCCATGGAGGTCGCATTATTCAGATGATATGATTTCCATCAATTTATTTGAAGCAAATGATATCATGTCGCTTAGCAACGGATCCAATGTGTTATGCGGCATACGATTTTATATTAAATCTTTTCCGATTTGAAAAATAAAGATACATATATAAAATAAATTTCATTGACATTGCATTTTGACTGGATAATATCAATTACGGTCTTCAGGTTTAAACATTATTATTATTGATAATTTCGGGGACTTTTGATTCAGGGATTATTGATATTTTCAAGTTGTTATGACATTGTTTTATTATGACGAAAATTGTTGAAACTCATATATAGTACGTTGTACGTAATCTTCTACAAATGCATTATATCTTCTAATCTACGAGAATATAAGTGGTACAGGTATATTGGCATATATTTATATATATAGTGGCATATATTGGAATCAATTACGACCTTCTGGTAAAAGATTACGGGGATTATTGATATTTTCAATTTATTACGTCATCTCCTTTATTCTGGCAAATATTTTTGTGAGTCATATTGTAATACGGGTAATCTTCTACTAATACACTGGCATATTTTCTAATCTACGACAATATAAGTAGTACGGGGTTGCATATAATGATTCAATTCCTTTTTTTTTTGTAAATTTGCTTACAAAAGGGGTCAGGATGTTTTATTCTTCAGATCTGCCCGTGAAGATAATTTTGCATAGTGAGAACAGATATTCTTAATCTTCTCTTTAGGAGCAATAACTTTAATACTTTAACAGAATTTGCACATGATTGCGAATTATAAGTTTCTTTATATTATATACTCCGTACGAAGAACGGGTATGCTGCTAGTACAAAATAAAGATGTACAAGGTCCATGACACAACGTTTTAAACGTTGAAAAGTACACTAATAGTTGGCGCTCGTTTGGATTACAGTATATAAAGCTATTTTAAAGTACCAAATCAACTAGTATTTCTCGCAAATCTAACTCGACAATTGGAAATATTGCTAGCATCTGCTGAGCTATTTAGACCATTTGGCGGAATTTTCGCCAATTTATAACTATTTTCATAAAGATAGTAATATTTTGTCAAATGAGTCGCCAAGGTCGCTAAATATATAGCCAAATGCTACATATTTTAAAATACTCACTAATTTTCAATTTTATGTAATATATTTTCAATTTTGTGCAATGTCTCAAGAACGATTCGAACTAGACTTCTAGAGTTTGAGTCATTTGCTTTCAAATAAAATATTATGTATAACATATTTAAAAATTTCACATGTATTGAATTTTTATGATGTTTTTAAAAAATCATTCGAAAATTGGTTCTATCACGTTTCAAATTAATAGGGTTCCTGTATTCACTTTTTGATAATCTTACCAATTTTTTTTAAACGCTACATTTGTTCATGAAAGATCGCATCCATAGACTCACCGACACACACACTCTAATACATACGCATTCACATAAACTTCACTTCAAAAACGTTCGATTCGAGTTCAGAGATGTTTGAAACATGTTCTTACGTCAATAACTGGAATTCGAATTTTTGACTCCTTCACGATACTTTCTCTATACTTTATATGTAATGAAAATAAAAAGTATAAGAATCTCAGTTTCGGCTATACAAAATTACCTGTGTAGGCAAATTCGAAGAATAAAACATCCTGGTACCGTTTGCATGCCAATTTGAAAAAATATGAAGTGTGATCAACATTCGCCAAGCTGAGGACTGAAATAGTAGCAAAAATACTTACCGTATGATTTTTATTTCGGTGCTGCAATCATTTAATCACAATCGGAAATATACGAATGTAATATTTGGCTAATATGAAACAGATGGAACAGACAACATCAACCATTACCGTAATAGCAATGTTATAGCCATGGAATATGAGATAACTAATATAACACAATCATATGCCCTTGCCATACATATGTACCTTTCATTTATAAAATTTAATCAGATAAAAATCAGATAACATTTTAATCAGATAAATTGAATGAAAATTGCCTGAGGCATAAATACATTTAATTGTTTTAAACATTGAAAATAATTTAATTATGTTACAGAATGATAAAAGTGTCTTCCAATTCTAGAGCAATATGATAAAATTTTCTTCAAAAAAATTCTGGAAAAAAATCGCCTGCAAATGTACTTTCTACTAAATGTTTAATTGTGCGTTTCTTTAATATCTTGACAGCATTTCGGGCGACAAGTTTGAAACGTGGAGGCGGTTACCCAGAGTGACAAAGAATAACCATACTAAAAAAAAGAATAAAAAACGCATAAAACAATGGATTTATAAGGATTATTCATCCTATCAATACGTTTCCAATGCATATAATTTGTTTTCTATGGAATATAAATAGGAATAATAAAAGGAGCTAAAGATGTTTTGTTAAATAGGAAAATCTTAAATGTAACTGAATACATTATCAACTACTGCAACTGTTAAGAATTTAAATGCCACACATTAAGCTAAATAACCCTGTAATAAACGCAAATCATATATTATTTTGTTACTGGATAAAAATGATACCGAAATATTTTTGTTACTATTTAAGAGCATTCATTTCGTAATATGTTGACCCAAACATCGAACATTTAGTTAATTGGTTTGTAAGCGGGACTATTACGTTTTATTTATTAAATTTAGTTGTAAAGATGACTTTATTTAGCAAAAATATTTTCTTATGCATTTTATAGGGGAATTAAATGAAATATTTTACAGAATAATTTGAAGAACAATGTGATTTTAATTGCAACTAGAATTTGCCCATATTTCATATCATGAGCAACGTAGAGTGTATATGTTAGATAACAGCAAAATCAAATTTGGCAAAATCCATTTGACTACATCTTAGAGGGGAAAGTCGCTTAATTGCGATTAAAGCTAGATTTGAACTATCACAGTAATTGGTTAATACTAAAATCTAATATAAAAACACTGGCGTTACAAAATCGTAAATTATGCAGGTTATCGCAATTTAAATGGGTCCTTAATGCGAATATTACTACATTCTGATAATTAAGAGTACATTGATTCGACTAACCTCGTTTTAATCATAACCCTTAAATACCTTTCTCATTAGTCTTGATATTTTCCTCTCTGAGGTAGTGCGCAGTAATGATTATTCATACCTTGAACGGGATCAATTTTAAGCAACGCAGAGAGTGCGCTAACTGAAAACGGGGATTATTAAATTGAATTCAATAGATGGACTTGACTATTTTAACTGTAAATATAACAACGTGTGATGATCTTTTGTTACAGTATTTTGACTTTTAAGCATTTGATAGCGCATTATGCTGCAAACCAATGATTTACTGTCTAATATTTGTTACAGTTAAATATTTATTTCATTTTTTTTGTTACACATTTAAAGGCAGTTTGAGCTTAGTGGAGGGAATGAGGAGGCATTACTTGGCTAGTTTGTGCTTTGTGGCTCTGCTATAAATGTAGTGTACGGATACTAATACAGGACTAGTGAGTGTGAAGTTTCTGATAGTTGCTATTATGTTCAGCAGAGTGCACGTTTAGTCAGTATACAATGCTGGTACTTATCAGTCGTTAGAAATATATGTTTTTACATACTGATATTTACTGCTAAAACAAAATAAATTTATAGCTTGATAACAGATGGAACATTCACCGTGAACACATGATAGCCGTAGTGACAGACCACATGAAACAAACGGGAAGATTCAACCACCCAAATGGAAGTCCACATACTGATATCACAATGTACGGTTCTCTTGGATCAACCAGTGCTTAGGAAATCAGGCACAACCCCTGCCAAGTAGCGGGCCGAGTAATAAAATCTCAACTACAAAAGTCAGAAGATATTAAGAGAAGTGACCTGATTGAGCGGCAATGGAAGGACGAAAGTTGACACCATGATGAGAGTCAGGGTTAATATAAGATATTCTACGGACCTTGGATGAGAGTAGGGTTCCGGAATATCAGCTAAAGTGATATCTAAGGCAAAGTTCGTTTCCAGCAAGCTGTGAAATATATGGACATTCAAGGGTCTCGCCCCTGCGTGTGCAAGAAATGATGATTTAACTTTATAGAGTAAAGTATTACATTATTCACTTATTATAATGAGGATATTTTAGGAATTAAATAATTAATAATTTTAAGCACTAACTGGCATCACATAGTACGACTCAATATTAATTACTAAACATGATGTGTATAATATTTATATAAATAATAAATGAATGAAATTGAATTAAATGCATTTACTGCCCTCCCCCCGCACACACTAATTAAACCCATTTACATCAGATCTAGTAATTATGATGTACTATATGCAACATCAAATAGGTGGGTAAAACACAACCCAAATGATACAAACAATAAATCCTACTTTGGCCGTTAATTTAATTGATAAATTATTTAACAATCAACTAATATAGCTATTCCCACTATTATGCTACCAGAGTAGCTTAAAACCAAAAACGAGCATACTACTCTAGACAAAGGGATACAACTAATATAAACCAATAGCATAAAATAGGTATAATAATGAAGTCTAGACAAAACTTCGGAATCAGTTTTTAACACTTTACAACATAGTTGAAAAGTTTTTATGACTTTGCTCATTCTGCCTGTCTGCACGATAACTGCCGTAGAAATGATTTTATCAAAATGAAATTTTAGTATGTTGTTGCTGCGATCTGTGGGACACATGGGAATGCAAATAAATAATATCACCCAATTAGTTTCAGATTGAACACGGGTTGAGGAAATGAAATCCATTGAACCCTATGAGACCTAATTTTTCAAACATTTTTTAAACAAAATTAAAGTTCA
Source organism: Amaurobius ferox (assembly GCA_951213105.1). Classification (NCBI taxonomy): domain Eukaryota; kingdom Metazoa; phylum Arthropoda; class Arachnida; order Araneae; family Amaurobiidae; genus Amaurobius; species Amaurobius ferox. Next base: position 91,453,313 of record OX578142.1, on the reverse strand, counting down.
CAAATCGCTTCGAAAATTTTAGGAAATATTCAAATTATCCCATAAAATATATAAAACAAATATCAGTAAAACATATTTGGTAGCTTTTAAATAAAAATTAAAATAATTGAACCCCATATAATGAAGAGATCACGTGATCCACTTCAAAAAAATATGGCATCCATCTTTTTTCCCAGGGTAAAAATTGTGATTTTCAAAGTTTTTCTAAATTTATATTTAGTGTTGCATCCGTCCTAAAACCGCTTCATTTTTGCGTATTTTCTGTGCATCTATATTCTGTACCAACGCAATTACAATATTTTTTTACTTTAAATGATCATCAAACTATGATTATTTATTTCTACAACGAAGCTTAATTTTAATGGATGCAGAATGTAAACAAGTGATTGTAAGATGAGTTCTATAAGAAATGCTGATTTTTTTTTCACGCAAAATTATTCAACTCTGGAGTCTGGAATAAAACTGTAAGAATGAAATGCTTTTACATAGAGAACCAGACGATTTATATTTCGATGACGTCATTTGAATAAAGTTCATTTTTTTCGATGAAGTTTTAAGTTTTCAAATATATTAAATTATTGTAGTAATGTGATAATTTAAAATATATCAAAGCTGAATGTATCGATATTTTAGCGATGTTTAAATAAAATTGCATTTCAGTTGGAAAGTGTTTCATAATCAATGCTTTATGCATGATTAATCTTTCTTGTTATTAGATGCATCAAAGATCCTAAGTAATGCTACTCTGAAATGTAACTTAGGATCTCTGAAAGAAAAAGTTTCAAATAGGCACAAAAGGTAAAGCTACTGTGTTAGAGTAGACGGTGTTAAAGTATGCATACTTTTAGATATAAAAGCATAAGGGTGATTGTAATTTTTTCACGCATAAACTCAGAGCTCTGTAAATATATTGCAACCACCTCAAACACAAAAGTTAGGTTCACAGATAACATATTAAGTTCACTTGATAATTTAAACACAGCTTTACCTGAAGAAAATAAATAGTGTCGCATTGACTTTCGTTGCGTTTAAAAAAATCCTTCCTCGTATTGAAATTAAATTAGCACCAATTGCATTAGTAATACTTAAAATTTGAAAAGAACCACTAATATTTACGAAATGATACTATTATTTAATGGACAAGAATACTATGGACATGATTATTTATACAGGTACAATGAGGTAACAAAAAATTTTATAAAATAAAATAAACACCACTGTTTATTCAATAAACAACGTTTATTAAATTATAAATTTTGTAAATTGATATAAACATTCATTTTACTGAAATGATACGAACTCCAATATTTAGAAAGTTATACGAAGCCCAATATTTAGAAAGTTATACGAAGCCCAATATTTAGAAAATAGTACGAGCATTAGTATTTAGGAAATAATACGAACGCCATTGTTTAGGCAATAGTACGAACACCAATGTTTAGGTAATGATACGAGCGTCAGTACTTAGGAAATGATACTAACGCCAGTACTTAGGAAATGATACTAACGCTAGTACTTAGGAAATGATACTAACGCTAGTACTTAGGAAATGATACTAACGCTAGTACTTAGGAAATGATACTAACGCTAGTACTTAGGAAATGATAATAACGCCAGTACTTAGGAAATGATACTAAGCTAGTACTTAGGAAATGATACTAACGCTAGTACATAGGAAATGATACTAACGCTAGTACTTAGGAAATTATACTAACGCCAATGGTTAGCAAAGTTAATATTTATGAAATAAAGCATACTCCAATGTTTAAGATATTATACAAACACTAATGTTTATGAAAATATACGAACGCTACAATTATTACTTTCATTACAAGCATTCTTCCTCTTGTAACGAGATTCAACTGTGATTTTTTTTTCATATTTTAAAATATTAAAATTTTTTAAAATGCAAGTAAATTATATAACAGTCGCTTAAAATGTAGAAAGCATTAAATGTTACATAATTAAGAGACGCATTTCTAAGCCTCAAACTGCAAAATTAAAGGAAGTATTCTAAGCCTAAAACTCCACTCGTGAATTCTTAGAATTAAAGTGTTAGCACACCTGCAAGTCACTTCCATCAAAAGATCTGCGGCATCTTATAAAACAATGCACATATGAGTAGCACTTCAAAACTTACCTATGGGAAATCTCAAACTGTTATGATACTTCGCTTCCCCATTCTCCAATGAACTGAAAAGTGAAATATTTTCTTCTCCCACATACATAAAATTATATTTCTATTTCATTTACAAGTTTTTTTAGCTTTTGCTGTGGTTTGAATTATTTCGTTTTATATACTATAATGCGATGTAATTTTAAAATCAATTTTAACGTGTTCTTCACTTTTCGTGATTTATTTTATCTTAATATTTTTTGGCGTAAGCTATCATTCAACTTTTAAGAGAACACTGGGTATTTTGAATTAACAAGGAATAAAACTTGAAAACGTTTGTCTCTTTCCATATTTTTAAAGAAACAAGTAATTTATAAAGGAGTTTTATTATAGTGGCAAATAATATGTACATTTCATTTTTGATGAAATTAAGCATTTTGATTCTATTTTGCCCATTGTTTTCTTACAATCATACAAATTTTCGGAAAAACTATTCGGAAGTAACATTTCTAGAACCGAAAATGGAAATAATGAACTCGCTACATTATCTGAAATTTAATCTGGAAACAATATCAGTCATTATCTAAGCTCTAGCTATAGCCAATATTGAGAAATAAGTGTTTCAAAAAAAAATTTGAACCTGACGTGAAAATGACCAGGAAGTGTAAATCTTTAGTGACCTTCCATTTTCCTCCGGAATTTGATGCTCTATATTAGCTCTATATCTGCTAAATAGAAATTTCAAGGAAACGTTTTGAACCGGAAGTGACAATCTTTAGTGAACCCTACCCTACCTCCAACGAAATTCAATGCTGAATTCATATCAGTCATCATTTAAGTCCCATCTATAGCCAATATTGAGAAATAGATGTGTCAAGAAAAAAATTTGAACCTGACGTAAAAAAAAACTGAAAATATAGATCCTTAATGGACCTCTATTTTTTTCCATAATTTAATGCTAAATCCATGTCAGTCATCATCTGAGCTACACAAAACATCCTGAGAAATAGATGTTTAAAGAATATATAAAATTTGGAAGTGTAAATAACATCTTTTGAACCTCAAGTGGAAATCCTTATTAAACCGCCCCATTATCTAAAGAAATCTGAAGCTGAATTCAAATCAGTCATCATCTGAGATCTATGTATAGCAGATCCTAAAAATAGTTTTTTTGGGTCAATTTTTTGTAAAAACAATGGTATGGTAAAATTTTACCAACAAAAACTTATATTTTAAATATGCAACGAATAAAATTTTAATGTGTCCTCCACTTCTCAAGTTTTACTTCAGCTTCATCATATTCATTTTTTTCTTCTGCATAAGCCATCACGCAACTTTTAATCATAAAAAAACGGGTCTTTTAATGAACAAAGAATTAAATTTTAATATGCTCTTTTCATGATTTACTTTAGCCTTTTTTTGCGTATGTCATCGCCCAATTTTTATGAAAGAAAACTGGTATTTTGATTAAGGAAGGGATAACATTTTTCTGTTCTTAACTTTCCATAATTTATTTTATTATTTTTTTTTCATAAGTACGCCGTCATCTAACTTTTCATGAAGAAAAAAAACGAGTATTTTGAATAAGAAAGGACGTAAAATGATCATTCTTCGTAATGGGATTTGGTGCAAACGAAACCTTCCAAAGAAAATTACAATGTGTTTTCTAAATGCCCGAAAACCTACGAATACACTGCAAGCTAGCATTACCATCTGATAGGTGTCCATCTCACATTCTGAGGCTTGACCATTATTTTATATAATCAGCCCAGTTTACCTCATCTACAGTTGAGGATTAAAACGCTTGGAACCACTAGGCCACAATATTTTGGGACCCTAACTTGTTATAGAATAAGTAATTCAGCAATATAAATTAAGAGATTTACAAGTTAGGTCTTAAAAATATCAAATCAAATATAGAAATTGCATTACTGTTAATGAAGAAAACCCAGATTTATTTCATTTAATTTAATCTCTTTCAAAATAAAAAATATGCAAAATAAGATAATGAAATAGAAACTAAAAATATATTGCAGTAGATGAAATTGAGATTGTTTTAATGTACCTTTCTGTTTGTTTTTTACATTGCTAAAAATATTATATTATCTCAAGAATAGCTCGTGATATATCCTAAAAAATAACAATTCATGCGTCGTCAAAGCATATACAAAGCTGTCACATTTTTAACACTTTACAATATAGTTGCAAAATGTTTATGACTTTGCTCATTCTGTCTGTCTGTTCGCATGATAACTGCCGTAAAAATCACTTTATCAAAATTAAATTTTAGTATGTTGTTCAGACAGTCTGTGGAACCTATGGGAATATAAATTAATATATCACCCAATTAGTTTTGGATTGAACCCGGGTTGAAAAAATGAAATACATTGAACCCTATGGGACCTAATTTTTCAAACATTTATAAGCGAATTTAAAATTCACAAATTGCTTCGAAAGTTCTAGGAAATATTTAAATTATCCCATAAAAAATATAAAAAAAAATTTCAGCAAAATATATTCAGTGGTTATTTAAATAAAACTTAAAATAATAATTACACCCATATCATATGAAGAGATCACTTGACCCACTTCAAAATAAAATATGCCATTCATCATGTGTCAAACTCGTGATTTTTAAAGTTCTTTTTAATTTATATTTAGTGTTGTATCCGTCCTAAAACCGCTTTATTGTTACGTAATTTCTGTGCATCTGCATCTATATTCTGAAATAGGGCAATTGCAATATATTTGAGTTTAAACGGTCAATGCCATCTATCTTGTATGAAAATTGTGATTTTTAAAGTTCTTTTTAATTTATATTTAGTGTTGTCGTCCTAAAACCGCTTTATTTTTGCTTAATTTCTGTGCATCTACACTATAACGCAAATACTAAATAACGCAATTAGAATATATTTGAATTTAAATGATCATCAAACTTTGACTATTTCTACAACGAAGCTTAATTTTCAGTTATGGAGAATGTAAACACATCAAGCTGTAAGATGAGTTGTATAAAAATTGCCGAATTTCATTAATGCAAAATTATTTAGCTCTGGAGTCTGTAATATAGCTGATATGAATAAAGCATTCATTGATTTTACATAGAGACGCAAGACGATTTTATAGCAGACTTTTTTGATTAAGTTTTAACCATAGAGTTAAATCACTTTTACCTCCATGACTTTAAGTTTTTAAGTAAAATAAATTATTGTATTATTGGGATGAGTGAAAGGAATGGCAAAAAGTGTATCGATGAAATATTTACTGCTTTTTCATAGAGAGCCAGGCGATTTATATTTCAATGACGTCATTTGAATAAAGTTCATTTTTTCGAAGAAGTTTGAAGTTTTCAAATATAATAAATGATTGTAGTATTGTGATAATTTAAAAAATATCACCGCTGAATGTATCGCATTTTAAAGATGTTTAAATAAAATTGCATTGCAGCTGGAAAGTGTTTCATAATCAATGCTTTATGCATCATTGATCTTTCTTGTTTTACAATACTGAACACATTTGATTTCTTATGATTTTTTTTTCCGTTTCAAATGAAAAACGGGAATTGTCTAAAGAAGGGTGTATACTAGCGTCCTGTAAAGGATGCCGTTCGCTTTTAAGTACGAAATCACATATAAAGTAGCTCATATTGCAAGACTTTAAAAAGTAACTATGTTTTTATAACCCTTTTTCTGTTTTGAAAGAACTGTGCTCAAAAAATTGGTCTGGCTTTCTCTTCTGTAAATAAATAGTCCTCTGACTCTTATCGATTCAAAAAATAGTGTAAATTATTTCATAATATTTGCTCAATTTGTCCTAGATATATCGCAAGCACACACAGACGAAATGCATTAAAATGGATAATTCGTATTCAGGGATATTAAAATCGTGTATATCCATCCCAAACCAAATTTCGGATTTTTCACCCCATTATAAAATTTTGCCTTTACATACTATGTAGTGTAATTGAAAACTAGGAATATTTGTAATCACCGTTTTGTCTATTACAAACTTCGGCTATAACGAACGTTTATAATGAGCTCTTTAAGTTACTAGTAACCAGTCTTCACTATGCTTATCAACATGAAAATTTTCCTAAAAGCATACATTAAAGCGCTGCTCTATAACAGGGTATTGCAAAAATGCTAAAAAGTCGCCAACTGATCATCCATTATCGCACGTTTACCACGGTTTCCCGGTCATTACTCCTCGTCCACGGGTGGTGATGGATGACCGATTGAGCACTTTCAGACTTTTCTACAACATCCTGTTATATGGTAGAAGTCGCTTTACTGTACTCCTAACCACTTAGAATTTTATTAACGGGGGCTGATGCTAAAAACGTCTGCTATCATTACTAATTCAAAATTAGACTACTTTTGCAAGAAAAACTTTAAAATCTTTGTTTTAAGGACTTTTCGCTCACTTATCGCTAGCACCGTACTGATGAGCAGCATTAACCGCAAAATCATGTTCCGTGGGTGTGGATGATCAGTTGAGCTTTTTCTTGCTTTTGGTTTTTTATACGGTAGAAGTCCTTTCACTGTTTTTCTAAGCGCTTAGAATTTTATTAATAGTGAGTTGTACTAAAAACGCCCTCTATCGTTACTGGAATCAAAGTTACAAAACTTTGAAGAAAAGAAATCAGAACTTTCAAGAAAATTCTGAAATACCTGTGTTAAGGAATTTTGTATTCAGTGATCTTCTCATCGCCTGCACCATCCTGACGAGCGGCAATGATCACGAAACCGTGGTCGAAGGAAATATCCAGTTTAACACATTCGCGCTTTAATCTAAAATCATGTTTCACAGATTATTAAATCTGAGTAATATCAACCGCTGAAATCCCACGCCTCGTATGTGTAACATATTCTTTTCAGTCGCTAAAAGTTTGTCAACTACTAAAATATGAAAAGATAAAACCGAATGATTCAATACCCTTATAAAGACCGAAATAGATTTGTTTAAATATAGATAACTCTTCCTTTTATTTAAACATTCTATATCACTCATGATGATTTATTAGACTGCTAATTCCTACACGGTGAAACAGCAAGCAAACATACATTCCCCGACTTGATTAGCACATTCTAGTCACCAAAAAGCAACATTTACTTCCCCGATTGAGACATTATATCCATTTACACCATGCCCTTTTCTGTTCTCGTCATTCAAACATAAAATGTCATTTTTTTTTTAACGATCCCGCCACATTAGTTATCCAGGAACATTTTGAGACAGCTATTACATGAGATTCGTTGAAATAAAATATGATCCTCAAAGCTTCGTCGCACGAAAGCTACCGGGTAAAGCGATGGCACGAAACGGTTATTAATTACTGGGAGACTTCGAACACTGGTCGGCAGTTTCAAGAACGCGGGATACGATTAGTAAGCCAGATCGATGCGTAAGCCGCTCCGGCAAGTCAGAATTCATGTTTGCATTATTTTGAAAAATGGCTTGACTAGTGTCTTTGGAAAGGCATTGGATGGAGATATTTCTAATTACTTTCATTTATTTATATTTAGCATTCTAGGTTAAGTCAAAATGGGAGATAATTATATTATGTCGTCATCTTTTACTGGGTAGGAATGACTAGTTGATCAGGTAAAGAAGTGTTGCCGGTAAGACGGACAGAGTGAGAACAGCATGGGTAGTTTAAAGGATGCGGGGGAATTTAATGGATAAGCTGTCAAGTGAGGTCAATAATTACATTTTGTGCAAGGGATAGGTTAGGTCAACCTCCCGCAACAACCTATGGGTTTATGCCGACTACGAGGGGAGGAAGCACATAGCAAAATCCACTTCCTGCAAAGCCGCAGCCGAGGGCCACGTTCTCGTCGGGATCATTCACTGGACAGGGACCCGGAGAACACCCGCCAAGCCCGACCCCAGCCACCGTCCGGATCTTGGCTCAGGCCATGAATAGGCTCAGTCCAGTGGTCTCGGACACCCGGAAGAGTCGGGGACTGATAGACTCGCTGGTTCGACGGACAGTTCATCGTCTACCAGGTAACCCGATTAATATGCCTCCCAGAATCGGAGGATCAAGGGTACAGAGCCAACATCCGTAACCACCATCTCAGGGTGGCCCGCCCCGGGGTGTGTGCAAGGGATAGGGAAAACTTGAGCAGCGTATATAATCGCAAATAAAACAGCATACAGCTGTTTTGAGGATACGCTCGATCCCCTTCGTCAATGCAATAGAACCAGCAAACCCGAAGTCAAAAATACGAAATGGGTGCAAATAGAAGAAGCAGATCTTGGGTTTAAAACATTCCCTTGCTTCTTCTATTTTCACCCATTTCGCATTTTTGAGTTCAGGTTTGTTGGTTCTCTTGCACTGACGAAGGGGGCCCAGCGTATCCCTATGCTGCATACTAGTTCTATTTGTGGTTATGTATGTTACTCAAGTTTTCCTTGCCAAGAGAGGTACCATTTGCGGATGCTTTTATAAAGATGAATATTTTACTGTACAGCGTTCTTGGAACAGGGGCAGAGCTTGGTTTGATTGCGCCCTATTTACCCCACCTTTCTACTTAACCCTCATGTTATCATGCCATTTCATTGTTCAGAAGCTTCCACTTCCCCCATGTTATCATGCCACTTCATTGTTAAGAAACCTTCACTTCCCTCATGTTATCATGCCACTTCATTGTTAAGAAACCTTCACTTCCCCCATGTTATCATGCCACTTCATTGTTAAGAAACCTTCACTTCCCTCATGTTATCATGCCACTTCATTGTTAAGACACCTCCAACTTTTTAACACTTTACAACAAAGTTGAAAAGTGTTTATGACTTTGTTCATTCTGTCTGTCTGTCTGTCTGTCTGTCTGTCTGTCTGTCCGTTAGCACGATAACTGCCGTAAAAATGAGTTTATCAAAATGAAATTTTAGTATGTTGTTCAGACGGTCTGTAGGACCTATGAGAATATAAATAAATAATATCACCCAATTAGTTTTTTATTGAACCCGGGTTGAAAAAATGAAATACATTGAACCCTATGGGACCTAATTTTTCAAACATTTTTTAAGTAAATTTAAAATTCACGAATTGCTTCGAAATTTTTAGGAAATATTCACATTATCCCATAGAATATATAACAGTAAAATATGTTAAGTAGTTTTTTAATTAAAAAAATTATTTAATATAGGGAAAAAAACAAATTCAATTAAATTCTGACTTTGGGATATCTTCCAGAAAGGAAAGAGAGAGATATTATATAATAAATATATCTCCATTTGTTTAAACGTTTTACATATGGGAGTGGCTTCATATTTTAAAATCAATTTGGTAGATAGCAATTTTTCATTTTTTTTAAATTTTATATAACTCTTCATGATAAATTTAATTGATGGCATTTTAAATGCACTTTCCTACGTCCTAGAGAGTTAAAATTTGGTACACAGCTTAAATTTGTTGAACATTTTATTCGACAAAAATTTGATGGATCTTTAAATATAGATCATACATTTTTTTCGAAATGGCCTGAAAATAATCCCCGTTCACTTCTATAAATCATTGTTGTAATATTGTTAAAAATTCTGATGTGGACAGCACATGTCTTTCTCTGCAGACTCATATTCGTTCTCTTTATTTATTCAATGATAATTTGAGCTTATCTGCACAACATAAGTATTTTAAATGACATTGAATTTACACGTTAAACTTAAATTTGGTTCTCATTTGATAGCTGGACTTATTGTCAAAATTGGCGTAGCGAAAACGCAAAAAAACTAGAATATCTCAAGAACGGCTAGTCCTAGAGTAATGGGGTTAGTCTTATTCTTTTTGTTGTCAAAAATCACATATAAAATAGGAATTTAATTGATATAATTGAGCACACGTAGTCTTTTATTTTTATATATAACGATTTTTGCGGGCCATTTCGCAAAAATAGCCCGTTCCTTTTTCCCGAATCGTAGTAGAATAACCTACAAATGATTTATATACAAAATTTTGTTAAATTTGGTATATAAATCACTTGTAGGTTATTGAAATATTATACACCAAATTTTGTTAAATTTGGTTCATTAGTTTTTAGCTAGAGTGGATAAAGGCAATTTCTGCGGCCATTTCACAAAGAAGGCAGATTCTTTTATTACGAATCGTACTATAATCTAATGAACATCAGGATTTCCCACAAAAAACATACCTACCAAATTGTATGAAATTCGGTCCATTAGTTTTTCAATTAGAGTGGATGTAATATCCACACAGATACACAGAAACATACACAGATACACCCTTACACACACAGACGTCTTCCTAAAACTAGTTTTTTCGTGTTCTAGAAGTCCCAAAACGTGTAGATCCTTTGAAAATTCGAGTTCCGATCTTCGGCACGATTCCAATACTTTGAGTACATACACATACACATATATATTATCTGTGTATCTAAATTCCGTGCCTATGCAATTACAATAGTTGTGATTTTAAATGATCCCTAAACTTTTATTATTTCTTCAAGGAAGCCTAATTTTAACATATGCAGAATGCAAATATCTCAAGCGATTGTAAGATGAATTACATAAGAATTGCTGAATTTTTTTCACACAAAATTATTTAGCTCTGGAGTCTGGAATACAAGTTATATGAATGAAATATTCATTGATTTTGCATAAAGAATCAGATGATTTATATTTCGATACAGTTTTAAATATTTAAGTATAATAAATTACTGTAGTACTGTGATAATGTAAAAGATATTACCACTGAATGAATCACATTTTAGAAATTTTTAAATGAAATTACATTTCAGTTGGAAAGTGTTTCATAATCAATGCTTATGCATGATTGATCTTTCTTGTTTTTAAGTGCAGAGTTTTATTACTAATTTTATACCTAAAACGTGTAATATAAAAGTGTAAATAAGAGTAACGAAATTAATAGTTTATTGCCAAAGGAGTTTTTACGATCTTCCCATAGGATGCCATTCCGCTTTTAGGCTGCTTATGCCGCAGACTAGTGGAGAGAGGCAGCCAGAATGCGCAACATTTCAGAAGTAAAGCACGAATTGAAAAATTGAGATCTACGTAGTTTAGAAAATACGTAGTACTACGCATTTCGTTCTCGATGTGATAAAAGTAAATTGTGCCTTTCATCTTTTTCTTTTTAACACTTTACAACAAAGTTGAAAAGTGTTTATGACTTTGTTCATTCTGTCTGTCTGTCTGTGTGTCTGTCTGTCCGTTAGCACGATAACTGCCGTAAAAATGGCTTAATCAAAATGAAATTTTAGTATGTTGTTCAGACGGTCTATAGGACCTATGGGAATATAAATGAATAATATCACCCAATTAGTTTTGGATTGAACCCGGGTTGAAAAAATGGAATACATTGAACCCTATGGGACCTAATTTTTCAAGCATTTTTTAAGCGGATTTAAAATTCACAAATTGCTTCGAAAATTTCAGGCAGTATTCAAATTGTTCCATAAAATATATAAAAAAAAATTCAGCGAAATATATTCAGTAGTTTTTTAAATAAAAATTAAAATAATAATAACACCTTTTATATGAAGCGATCACGTGTCCATGATATGAAACGATCACATGACCCACTTCAAAATGATATATGGCATCCATCTTGTGTCAAAATCGTGATGTTTAAAGTTCTTTTTAATTCATATTGAGTGTTGTATCCGTCCTAAAACTACTTTATTTCTGCCTAAATTCTGTGCATCTACATACTGAAACAACGCAATGACAATATATTTCAGTTTAAATGCTCATCCAAATATGATTATTTCTACTATTAAGGCTATTTTTCACCTATGTAAAATGTAAACAGCAAAATATGTAGAATGAGTTGTATTAGAATCGCTGTAATTCTTTAACACAAAATCATTTAGTCCATGGAGTCTGCTTAGCTGATATGAATGAAGTATTCATTGATTGTAGAAAGAGAAGGACGATATTTTTCGATGAAGTTTTAAGCATAGAGTTAACTTATTTGTAGCTCCATGGTCTTAATTTTTAAATAAAATAAATTATTATAGTATTCTGATGAATGACATGAATGGGGGAATTATTTATGAATGAAATATTGCTTTTATAGAGAGAGCCAGGCGTGTTATTTTTTCTATGACGTCATTTGAATCAATTTCAGTTGTTTTCGATGAAGTTTTCAAATATAATAAATTATCGTAGTATTATGATAATTCTAAAATTATTACCGAGGAATGTATCAAATTTTAGAGATGTTTAAACCAGGCAATTTATACTTTAATGCCGTCATTTGAATGAAGTTAATTTTTTTCGATGAGGGTTTAAGGTTTCAAATATAATAAATTAATGTAGTATTGTGATTAGTTTTAAAATATTACCGAGGAATGTATTGCATTTTAGACACGTTTAAATAAAATTGCATTGAAGTTGGAAAGTGTTTCATAATCAATGCTTTAAGCATGATTGATCTTTCTTGTTAACACTTTACAACATAGTTGAAAAGTGTTTATGACTTTGTTCATTCTGTCTGTCTGTCCGTTAGCACGATAACTGCCGTAAAAATGACTATCAAAATGAAATTTTAGTATGTTTTTCAGACGGTCTGTAGGACCTATGGGACTATAAATAAATAATATCACCCAATTAGTTTTTTATTGAACCCGGATTGATCTTTCTTGTTTATTCTAAAAACTGACGCTCCTACAAAACCTCTTAGCATAGTGTCTGTCCTCAAATAAATGCGAGAGCTTCTGCAACCCTTCCTCGCTGTCGCGGGAGCTTTAAAAAAATAACCAGACGTTACGGTATAGGTATCAAATTATGAGTCATAAATTCGGTACTTTTCATATATGTTAAGAATAGACTGCGAAGATCTAATTTCATGAATTTTCTGATTAATCGAAATACAGCTCTGTTTCCATAGAAAAAGTCGAAATATAATGCATTCCTTTTTTTGCAGAATAACCACATTTGGATTTCATAAAGATATTTCTTCCTTCTTAAGGAATTCATAAAATGGTATAAATACGCAATATATTTAAGACGCTGGATATTATAGAATAACCTAAAAGTTTTACATATTTATAACTCCATAACTTTGTCGTATATAAGATGCTGTGTGAAGCAGAACAATAACAATGCTGAAGTACTTGGTGTTTTAGTGAATTCTCAACAATGTAGGATCAAATGTTAAAAAGCCCTACCCAAAATCTATTTTAGTATACGTATTTTCTGAAAACTTAAGTCTTAATGACTCTTTTCGTTTATTATATTATTTATAAAACTAGGAATCTAGATTTAGATTTCCGCTGTATGTTAGTTATTCCTAGTTTAGTATTTGTGTTTACTCTACGAATCTAGCCCCCAAATGACAGATCTCTATGTAAACTAGCAAAATCTACTAATATTGAACGACTGCATTATATGAACTTAAATATGCTAGAGCAATCTTAATGTTTTCGCAGTTTAATGTTTCAGTACATATGATTTTTTAGCGCTATAAACGCTTTCCTGTAAATACATGTAATATCTATTGAAAATTGAATTGAAAAAGTATATGACGCGAATCCTGAATGGCTACGAATCGTGATTGAATTACCTGCAGACTGCCTGATTGGTTGAAAGGTTCAATCATATTATGGATCAATCTTTCCCGTTTCTCGGTGTTTAACAATATATGGCATTTCTATGAATCCTAAAGTCCGATTTTAAGGTGAAAGCTTATTTTTTAACACAGTGAACGGAATTTTTACCAGTATAAAATTCTATAGATAAGTAAATAGGGATACTGAAGAAGCTCCCTTCCTTCTCAGGTATCATATACAGAGTGATTATAATTAAAGTTCCCGGTTTGAAAATGGACTCAAATAAAAAGCACTGGTCAGAATGATTTGAAATTTTGCGTGAATACTCGTGGAGCAATGGCATTTTGTTTGGTGAAGAAAAAAACAGTAGTTCAAAAATTCGCCGCGAGGAGAATAATTGGCGTTTTACTACACTAGAATGCAATACAAAAGTAATAAACTTTGACTTACTCACTGGCTAATGACGTAATAAATGTTCAATATGCTGTCCTTCGAATACTGAATTAAAAGTCCATCTTTCATCATCATATACATGCAAGTAATGAAAAAAAAATTCATCCATTGAAACAATGTTAAATTCTAAGCAAACATAAGCCGTATCTTTTTTCACAAAAAGTGGATTTAACTTGTTTTGCATAATTGCTCTTCAAATGCTGCTGCAAATTTGCATAAGACAGTGACGTTGCAATAAACGTTTGCTATAAAAAAAGAAGAGCGGAACTTGTTTCTCATAACTTAATGAAAAATCGCTATTGGTCTGTCGCAATGACTCTATAATTAAAAGATCGTGCTCTTCTTGTCATATTGTTTTATGAGAATAACAGCTCTTACTTAGTTTAGTAGTTCTTAGAAAGTTCAGAACGTTGAAAAAGTTAAAATCTGGTCCTCTGTGTGGCAAAAGCTTGCGCAAAATGATTTTAAAATTTGAAGAGACTGGCTCTTTGGACATCAAACCTGGCAGGGGACGGAAAGCAGTCTATAGAGAGATAGTGGAGGACGTAGCTACAGCTTTAGAAGAAGAAAGTAACGCTAATGCATCTACGAGTGCACGTGGAATTGCCCGATCATTAGACGTACCCTCCAGAATGGTGCAAAAATTTTTGAAACGCATTTTGAAATGTTATCCTTACAAACTGACCCATGTTCAACAGTTCCTACCTGCGGACAATGCTGCACGTGAAATGTTCGCACTTCAATTTCTGGCTCGGATACAAGTGGACGATGAATGGCTCTGGAATGTTTTGTGGACTGACGAAGCACACTTCCATCTCCACGGAACTGTTAATACGCAAAATTGTAGGATCTGGGCAACCGAAAATCCACAGGAACTACGCCAGGTGCCTCTTCATTCCCTCAAAGTCATTATGTGGTGCGGATTTACAGCAGCGTTTATTATCGGGCCTTTCTTTTTTGAGGAAGTTGGTCCTCATGGCCCAGTCACCTGTTCTGTCAATGGCCATCGATATGAACGTCTTTTGAAAAGTCACGTTATACCCACACTTCAAGAGCGTCATTGTATCTATAACACTGTTTTAATGCAGGATGGGACTCCATATCGCAAAACCAGTGAAGCGGCTAGTTCGCAGTCATTTTGGAGATGACAGAATCATCAGCCGCCATTTTCCTGTAAGATGGCCAGCACGTTCCCCTGACCTCAATTGTGATTTTCGGCTTTGGGGGCATCTGAAGAATGTGGTGTCTAATGGACACATTACCAATTTAGCGGGACTTAAAGCTAGCATCACATCCACAACATTTCTACAGAAACACTCAAATCTGTTGTTGAATACGCTAATTTGCGCTTTCAGCTTATTTCAGAATGCGAAGGATAGCATATTGAACATTTATTACGTCATTAGCCAATGAGTAAGTCAACGTTTATTATTTTTGTATTGCATTCTAATGTAGTAAAGCGCCAATTATTCTCCTAGCGGCGACTTTTTGAACTACTGCTTTTTTCTTCACCAAACAATATTACATTGCTCCACGAGAGTTCACGCAAAATTTCAAATCATTCTGACCAGTGTTTTTGAGACCATTTTCAAACCGGGAATTTTAATTATAATCACCCTGTATAAGAAGTTAATTTACAAGTTTTATAATAGCTACAGTAATCAAAATATTTAAACCTTCAATAATTTGTTACCGAGAAATAACGACTTGTAATTTGGATTTTGGTGTTTTATGCAATTTAGCGTCCCTTTGAGTAAAAACAAAGTAGTTTTATACTAGATAGTTAAAGTATACGCGATTGTGACCTATTTGTAAAGCATAGCTGTTTAGGTAGTAAAACATATCTCATACATTAAATTTTTCTAATGGATTTGTTTTAAAACACAAAAAGCTATCTAATCGAGCGTGGCCCAATTATGGCAGATTGATTACGATACTTACCACTGAACCATCGAATATCAAAGGCGCAAAAAATAAGTTAAAGCCTTTTCAGAGAGTAATAACTGACTTCAATGATAAGTTTTTAGTGCTTCTTCAGCATGTAGTGTTATATAACTTTTATTAGCGTGAAGAGTGTTATTCATGAAGACATTAATTCCTTGACAGCATTAGCTACACATAATTCTATCCAAAGAAATTGCCACATTTTTTGGAAAGCATAAAACTATCTAAATACACTTAAACTATTTCAATAGCTTGTTTTATGTAAATTATTTTATTTATATTATTTTATGTAAATGTCTACACTTAGTTAAATGGTATCGATAACTTATTGTTCTCCAGAAAAAGCCTTAAGCGAACATTGTATAAATTGATAGAAACCTTCATGGATAACGTTCTATAAAAGTAACTATATCGCGTTTCCGTAGTGTGCTAGAAATATCACGTAAGCATAGCACACGCAGCCCATTAATACCGTCTTTGTGGAAAAAAATGTAATTGCAAAAGGAGTGTAGATAATGAATTTTATGGATCCAGAATTTTTTTTTTGTACATTTCTCAAGAAAGGTAATTACGTCATATGAGTACAAAATTATCCGACGAAATTTTAAAATTAATACGTAAAAAGAATCTATTGCTGAAACTTAACACGGGTAAAATATCGTAAAATTTCAAAGCTTCGTACTTCTAGTTGTTAAAATTGGCATATTTGCCAATTTTAAAATTAGAGAAACGCGTGATATTAATAGTATCAATTCTCTCAATGCTACCATAGTAGAGTTATTATTGTAATGCCATATGGTAATTTCTTTTTATGTAAAAAATATTTAAGGATATACTATTTAGCCGCCTACAAATATTCAGATGCCCAATTAAACAGTATGATATGAGCAGCATATGACTTTCCTTACATAATGCAAGTATGTATTTTTCTTCTTTCAATCCAAGATAAATATGGGCAAGATTCAAAGCACATTGTTTTTAACGTTGGAAAGTATACAGACATTTGGCTCTTTTTTGGATGACAACATGTGAAATTATTTTGAAGCACCCTATTAACTTATATTGCGCGCAAATATAATTTGACAATTGGAAATATTGCTAACATCTGCCAAGCAAAATATGTTAATTATTAATTCATCAGTTTGACAACATTTTCGTCAATTTCGCCCAGCATTAAAAAAGCCCAAATTAGTCGCCAACTTTGAGCTTTCTTGATCGATCCCGCTGGAAAATTAATGAGATTTTGGCGATACCAATCAATATATGGAATGCGCTTGAGAAACAACGCGTCTTATAGAAAGTAGAGTTTCTAATTTCTTAAAAAATGTTTAAAATAAGTTCAAAAGAGTGTCAACTATATAACTGAGAAACTTCATAATATTAAACATGTTACTTTACCTATATACGTAGTATAATGTATAAGGAAAGCATTATGATGGGGTCAAAAATTCGAATTAGAGATTTCGACGGAAAAGCACATTTTAAGTATGTCGGAACATGAATCGATCGTTTTTGAGGTGATGTCTGTGTATGTGTGGATGTTCTTGAGTTTGTGGAGCCGATATCTCACGAAAGAATGGCATATATATAGAGGTACACAAATTATAATTACGGAATATTGGAAGTTTAATGATTTTAAACGCAATCAAATGTTCAGAACCAACCCCTAATTTTCGAATAAAATGTTGAAAAAATCATCAAAAAATCAGAACCTTCAATAATAATAAATAATCATTTCTTGTGTAGTTTTTCATTAGAAAACGATTTACATACATTTTAGACCGCTAGTATGAACCGTTCTTGAGATATTACACTTTTTCAAATAAATTTATCAAAAAATCACATAAAACTAAAGATGTAATAACTATTGTGAAATATGTTCACTTTTCATATGTAAATATTGCGATACATTTGTTAACATCATTCTACTGGACCTCTTTCCATTCACGAGAGAAGATACTCTGTGTAATAGTTTTGTATTTTGACGCCTAACAATTCCTCAACAGTCATTTATATATAGAAAATACTCTGCTCACAATTTGTCTGTACGCTTGGCGATCAGTTTGGCGAGCTTTACGACTAATTTAGCAAAATATCACAAACTTGGCAATATTTTGCTCGAGATTGATGCATATATTGTTAAAATTGCAAAAAAATTATTCTAAATTAACGAAAATGACGAGAAATTAAGGAATTATTAAAATATTTTAAAATATGGACACTTACTCATAGCGGATGCTGCCAATATTGATAACTGCAAATTTAGAGGTGCTTAAAATTAAAGTCAATTGAAAACTTCAAAATATGTTCACATTTTGTCATGAAGAAAACGCCAAATGTACAATTCATCATTAAAACTTTGTGCCGTAGATCTTATATAGCATTTTTTCACTGTGGAAGAAGTAAATTCATTGCTTTATATAGGGAATGTCATGTGCTGCCCACATCAAATGTTTTTATGTTTTTGGTATTTTAATGTTCTTTAAAAATCAGATGTTTCAATGTTCTTTAAAAAGCAGATGTTTTAATGTTTTCTAAAAACAGATGCTTTAATGTTTTCTAAAAGCAGATGCTTTAATGTTTCCTAAAATCAGATCTTTTAATGTTATCTAAAAATATATTTTAATTTTCTAGCAAAAGCAAATGTTTTAATATTTTAACAAAAACAGATATTTTAATGTTCTAGCAAAAGCAGATGTTTTAATGCTTTATCAAAGCATGCTATATTTAGAGAACGAAGTCTAGTAGCGGCATGGCAACATTCGTTTTTAAATAACAAATTATATATAAATGGTTATTTATTTGACATTTTTTACCGTAATTATTTTAAGAGTGTGCTCCGATTGCAGATAGCATCCACAGACCGGCTTCTCTCTTCTTATGTAACATCATGGAAGAGCTAATACATGCAATGACAGCAAGAAAACTGCTATGTGCCATGACTTTGCAAACTTCGGTTAAAATCAACAAATTTATTCCTACAACGCAGCCAGCATAATGTTCTTAAAGACTAAACTCGGGTTGCACACAGATGTAAAGGCAAAATTCATATTTTGAGAACCAAGCTGTAGGAGACATTTCCAAAGTTGCAATCCCGCTCCTGTGGCAGATAATAGCATTTACGGGTCGATTTCAAAATTAATATATGCTAATCAGCATAGAATATCCGATAATTGCAACAGGAAATAAACTTGCATATGTGCCACAATTTTATATACCTCTATTTAAAAGAAAAAATTCAATGCTATCACCATTTATTCCCATCTCCTGTTTTACGATTTTTGAAACCAGTATAGCAAAACATTAGCGCCAATGCCCAATCCGGTTTCCCAGTAAATAAATACTCCGCTGATGTTTCCTAATTGAAATACTAATTCCAAATTCCATTCGAAATTCTCAATTTGGCAGATACTCACTCAGAAAAAGACATTATAGGAAAAATGGTTGATTCGCAATCCAAGAGGTTCAAAAGTATACATCCATCAAAATACATCGTGGAGTCAAATTTTTGATCCCAGATTGTATTTCTCCTTTACATGTACTGATTGTAAAATCATCGATATAAGCAAAATATATGGGAAAAACTAAAAGCAAAGAACTTGAAAATTGTGGAAACCAGAAAAAATTATCTATTACAATAAGTACGTAGACAATACACCTAAAACCATACTAGTTAATAAAAATATACTATATTTTATATCTCTGCTGGTAAGCATGTTCAACGAAAGAAGGCCATTAATGCTTGTTCGATTGCATGTATTCCCAAATAAGCAAAAGGAAAATTAAGTAATGCAATTTGTACCCAGCCCCTTCAACATCTCATCACTTAGCTTTTTTTCTCTTTTGCTTTTAGCTGTGGCTATTTATTATGTCGCAACATAATGCAATACTCTAGGAGTTAGGGTCAAGATACAAAACTTTCTCGTAAAAGTCAACAAGCACTTTCTCATATAGCAAAGATTCTCTCATAAAAGTCAACAAGCAGGGAGAAACGAGGGAATTGATAGAACGTAACCCATTTCACTTGTACTTCACTTCACAAACCTGGGCAGAACAAGTACTGGGGCACTGAAATATATATATACTTCGCATAATTTGCTGTTTTTGCGTACCCTATAATGCATAGGAAATGTATTGTAACAAAATCAAAAAATTGCAATTATTTTACCATGACATATATTTCACTTTGCATATGTCATAATTTTTTAGTTTGTGCATCTAATTGAGTTCAAACAAGAGGTATGCACAGACCCGGACCTTTGCATGGGCGCTTAGGCTACCCATACACGTACAGTTCGGCCTTTCGATTGGCCTGAACAGTGGTTGCTTGAATGGTCGAACTGATGTGTATAAGGGCGACTTACCGGTAACTGGACTGTGGGAATTCTTGCAGTTCCACTAGCTGTCTATTTCGACGCTGTGCTCGAACTGACGTATATAACATGGCCTTCCGGCCGAAATTTCAATCCACAAGTTTGCTAGCGTTGATTAAATCGTTTGTCAACTCATAATAAGATCCAAAGGCAGACTGAAGATAGTAATCTAACAATCCGGTCTGTATATGTGTGGAGCGTGGGACAAACAGGCATAACTGTCACAGTTTGGCCTGTGAGTTCTAACTGAGAACCAAACCGTCTGTGTTTGAAAGGCCTTAGGCCCGACTTGTATTACAGAATTTTGGTCGGCATTCACCTTCAATCATTTGGGTTCAGCCTGGCATGGGAAAGCCATATTTATTCAATGTTTGAGAAAGTAATAAATGACAAACTTATGGAATACATAAAATAATTCTTTTATTTCGACTATCTAACGAAAAATGCTTTTAAAAAATCCAACTCTTAAAATAATTCTGAAGACAAAAATAGCATATAATCGTTTTTCACATATTTTGCTACACATCGCTTTTGATAGAACCAGACAGAGACTCAAGGAGTCTTCGCTCCGCTCACAGGTTCTGTGTTTTTAAATATCTTTTCTCTCAGATCGGACAAAATAAAAGTCTAAACATTTAGCCCGTGCGAACCTATAACTATTATAGGTCGATAAATTTGCATCATTATAATATGCGATAAATTCGCATGAAATTTTGCCAATAGGCAAGTTTTGAATTGCGAATGGTAATATAAGTGAACTCAAATGAGGTACTTAAATGAAAGTAAACCAGTCGTGATAAAAATTTATATCGTGGCTAATCTGAACTTACTTTACAGACCTCCTTTAAACAAATCTATAATTCTCGACCAATAATTGGAACTTCCAGAAAAATGAATATTTTTTATTACAACAAAATGACATTGTTTTTCATAAGATACAATCGTTATTTGCAGCTGGAATTGTTTAATAAGTGCCAGGATTTGGTTACAGCTTTCTATCTGGGAGTCAGCATACAATTTACGTCAATAAAAATCATTTGTATGAAAATGAGATACATGAAGCAAACAGCATATACAGCTGCGCAAATAAAATAAAAGTAAGACTATCATTTCGTAAACGCATGAAGTTTTTCTTTAGTGTTAACGAGCCAAAATCTGAACGCCAAATGAAAACCACGTACTAGCAAAAATGCCCTAATACAGCAGTGGTAGCGCCATCTAGTAAAGCAAGAAAAATATAAAATGTGATAAAACAAGGAACAGAACAAAATAAGATAAGAATTGGAAAGCTGGAAAATAGGAGAAATAAAAATGTTCATGTAGTAACTCAAAGAAATAAGTTGACACAAATAAATCATTAACCGTATTCTTGGAAATTTTATTGATATGAAAAGATTAAAAAGAATCCAAATCAATAGTTGAAAAAAGAACTTTTGAATGATAAAAGCGAAAGAAAACTCGAACCGATGAATATTGAATCAACAAGGATTTTAATAGATATTTTAATCCCTTGATATTTGACTAAGCCATGCTTTAAAGCTATGCTTTAAGGAACTTTTATTTTATTTTGGTGCAAATCTAAATAGAAAGCAAGGGGTTATTTTACGCTCTGCAAAAATCGGACAAAGTGAAAGAATACATGCTTAACTATATTAAATCATGTTTTGTTAGTTTTTATTACAAAACAAATAAAACCATTTTCTAATAAGGTATTGAAAACCGTTTTTGAGATGTTTTTCAAGATTATCTTACCTTAGAAATAAAGACACATATTTCGCAAGATATATTCGAATATATTTCATTACAATGAATATAAATAAGGGAACAGAACAAAAAAATCCTTTAATTCTGTAAAAATAGCCAATTGGTTCCGACATTATATTTTTTTATTAATAGGTTACCCTAGAATTCTGTTAACACTCCTACATGAACATATCGCCTGTCAAAATATTTAACGTTTCGTATTCAAAATAACTTTTTGTAAGACCTTAGGATTTTCTTAACTTTTAATTTGGCATGGGACTTTTAGGGCTCATCCTTTTTTTACCAGTTTCATTTTCACCTAACTTGAGGTCGGCTCTTCTAGTTCTTAGAAAACTTAATCCTACAGAGCATGAAACAATCAACTACCGTTCCTTGCAATTAATATTAATAACAGGGAGATTTAAGTTAGTTTCTGGAATTAGTTAATTTTTAGTTTATAAAATAAAACTTCTATTAAATGTGTTTAATAAGACTGAAAATCTGATTTTATTCTAACATTCACAGCTGTAATATCCTTAATGTATGTTTAAAAGTTCTTTATGTAACCCTTTCCAAATCTAACTGGATTTCTTGTTTCGAAATATATTATTATACAGCACCCCCTTTTCTTTAATTTTCCGATATTTCTTTGAAGAAAGATAAGTTAATTTCATTTGGCCATTTTCTCGTCTGATTTGAAATTGAAAATTTACGTTATCCGCGTTAGAGGATGAATGCAACTTAATGTAAAGTAATAGAGAAAGTTAAGAAAGTACTAAAGTAATTAAAGTCAGATGACTATTTTATTTAGTTGAATCAAGACCTTGAATAAAAGTCTATAGCACAACAAGCAAATGCAGTGAAAATAACTATCAAAGTGAACTATATGTTCTGAGTGAGAGACCAGTCTCAAACATTTTTCAATTTAATGTATAATGAAAGTCCTAATCAAATAAACACTGATAACCTATACTTTCATGAAGTACGCAAAAAGTGCTAAAAATGCATTTTAAGCCCTTATTCTACAAGCTGAAAACACGTATTTCGCTTGTTCCGTAACACATTCTAATTTGTTTTGTGCAAAATTAAGTTTCACATAATTTAGAATCCGCAGGAAATCCAATTTTAAAGAAAATGTGATTTAAACCCCTATTCTCGGATATTATTCAATCATAGTTCCAGCAAGGGTTTATTTTATTTCTTTATGCATCTGTATTTCGTTGCTATTTAACAATTATCAGGAAATTCAATTGCCCAAGTATTTGGTTAAGCGAGTTTTGAATAACTATGATTCTGAAGTAGTGGGTAGCGATTCAGCTAACTACATAGCTGATAGACTTAGCTGACTTTGAATTTTTTGATTTAACTAGTAATAGCTTGTTTAAAAGAATACTATAAATCATTAAAAGCTGTTTTATTTGATGTCAATTATTTAAAAATATACAATAATACACTAATATTTGCTGGTATTCAGATATTAGTGTGTGAAAATTAGTTATCTAAAGTTAAAAAAGTTATTCCTGAAGGTCATTAAAAATATGAAAGCCTCAACTGGAACAATAGAAACAAAAATCTGCAAATAAAAATTAGCGTGGTATTGGATAAAATTAGCACGAATAATTTAAAATACAATGGTACTATTATTTTTCTGATATAAAAAAAATATTGAACAGTTAAGTATCTATAACACTGTCAATCAATGTTCATATCTCAAAATACAAACACAAAGTTTACTGCAGATTTGTCGAATATTTTACAATTCAAAAGCTTTATATTTTGGCAACTTGGCACAAGCAAGAGCAATTGCTTCAAATTGAATTTCACGCATTAAATAGGATTAACGATCTATAAAGATCTATAACACTGTCAATCAATGGTCATATCTCAAAATACAAACACAAAGTTTACTGCAGATTTGTCGAATATTTTACAATTAAAAAGTTTTACATTTTGGCAACTTGGCACAAGCAAGAGCAATTGCTTCAAATTGAATTTCACGCATTAAATAGGATTAAGAATTATTGGCCCACCAAGTTGTTTTAATCAAACTGGAGAAATTGCAAAAGCAGCATTTTTGTTTTACCACGTTTATGGAATTTTGATATTTCTGTGATTTATATAAAATTATAAGTCTATCTGTTTGTTCCGTATATAAAGCAGCTGTTTTTAAGATTTTCTTCAAATTTGATATGGTTATTCTCTACTTTAATGCGAATAACTCCATCAATGTATCAATTTTTAGGGCAATGGTTGTTGAGGTATTAATAAAAGAAGAAAAATTAAATCTTCCATTGAAATAACGTTATTCAGATGAACAATATCGGAAGCTTTATCTAAACGAAATGAGATGTTGCTTAGCAACGGAATTAGATCAAATGTGTTTATTCGGCAGGCGAATTTTATGTCATGAAGAAATTGATATGAAATAAACATTATAAATGAACGTTATTATATTTTCGATTGGATTCTATTTCTATTAGTTATGATCTTGGGATATAAGATTACGGGGATTTTTGATATTTTCAATTGATACATTCAGTCATCGGTTTCTTTTTCCTTTTAAATATTTTAAAACTCATATTTTCTATTGTGTTTAACTGATTGTTAAAATAAGATGAAAATAGTACGAATATTATACTTCAAGATTGTCTGTGAATGCACTTTTGTAAAGCAAGAACATAGCATCTTGTACTTCTTTTTAAGGAAACTAAATGAAATAAATAAACGGTGTTTAATTTTTACTTTCCTTATATACATAATGTATAAGGAAAGTATTGTGAAGGGGTCGAAAATTCGAATTTTAGTTTTCGACGGGAGAGCACGTTTCAAGCATCCCTGAACACGAATCAAACATTTTTGAAGTGATGTGTGTGTGTGAAAGTATGTTTATGTGTGTGTGTGTGTGAAAGTATGTGTCTGTGTGTCAGTGAGTCTGTGGAGACGATAACTAACGAACAAATGGACCGATTCAAACGAAAAAATTTGGTACAAAAATTACAATCCGTAAACACTGGAAGTCTATTGTTTTTATAAGCAATTGAATGTTCAGAACCTCCCTAAATTTTCGAGTGAAATTTTGAAAAAATCGGCAAAAAATCAAAACCTCTAATAAAGTTATGCAAATAGACATTTCTTATGTAATTTTTCATTAGAAAACGATTGACATAAATTTTAGAAAGCTAACATGAACCATTCTCGAGATATTGCACATTTTTCAAAAAAATATCAAAAAGTTATATAAAATAAAAAAAATATTTCCTATTGAGAAACATGTTCACTTTTCATATGTAATACCATGCGATAAATTTGATGACATCATTCTCGTGGATCTAGCTCGTTCCATTCATGAAAAAAGATACTTTGAGTAATACTTTTGTATTTGAACGCCAATAGTCACTTACCTGCTGTAAGAATAACTTATTTCTCCGTCCATAACGCTTGGCGAGATTTTGGAGACGAATTTGGTGGAATGCCGCTAACTTGGCGACATTTTTAATTGTTGCCAAATTAACAAAAATCTCGCCAAATTGATAAAAATGACGCTAAATCAATGAAAATAACGACTAATTAAAGAAAATTCAATATCTTGGAAAGAATATAAGTATCTACTATAAGAATAACATTTTTTTAACTGTAAAAGTAGTAAATTCTTTGCATTATATAAGGAAAGTCATGTGTTGCCCACATCAGATTTTTTATATTGTTATATGAGTTATGGACATGGAATATAAGATTACGATAAATTTTATAAAAAAATATTTTTTAAATTCATATATTTCAGAATGTGTTTAAATGATTATTACAACGGTGTGGACAAATGGTTTGGAAATATATTTTGCTACCATTTTAGGGCTTCTATTTTATTGTTTCTGTACATACTAATTGTCAAGTGTTAGTCCGTCTGTCTGTATATGACAATTTTAGGGACTTCAATTATAGATAGAGATTTGCCATTTGGTACACTGGTCAATCGTCCTCTGGGGAAATCATTTTTTTGTTATAAATGCTCAGTAGAGAGGGTGGTCCACACCAAAACGTTCGAAAAGTGAAATTATAGGAAAGCATACTTTGTGATGAGATAGAGACTTCAAATTTGGTATATGTGTAGATAGTTTAAAAGCAAGATGGTGTACATCTTCAGTTTTCAAATATTTGCCACTTTAGGGGAGCCGCACACCAAACTGTTTAATTTGCCGAATAAATGAGAAACGCTTCCATTAAAGTGTGATAAAGGCTTGAAATTTGATATATGGACCAACAATTTGATAAAAAATCGCAGGAAGTATAAAAATTATTTCAATGTTTATTTGAGAGGGTGCTTCATACCAAAATGTTCCAAAGGTGAAATGATAGAAAACATACTTCGGGATAAGATAGAAGCTTTAAATTTGGTGTACGGGTAGATAGTTTAAAATTAAAAATGTTTACGATTTCGGTTTTCATGCATTTCCAACTTTATGGGTGCCGCACACCAAATTCGATTGGACGAAAATATGAGAAAAAGTTTCTTCTAAGTGAGATAGAGACTTACAATTTGGCATACGGGCTAATCATTCGACAAAACTCAAATTTTAGAGTAGGAAGGTTGCTCCACACTAAAACGTTCGAGAAATGAAATGATAGAAAACAATACCTCGCGATAAGATAGAGACTTTAAATTTGGTTTAAGGGTAGGTATTGGGAAAAAAGAAAGTGTACAATTTCAGTTTTCCATAGTTTGTTACTTTAAGGGTCCTTTAAGTTAAATTGTTAGATTTTCCTAATAAATGAAGAGAACGATGATTAAATGATAAGATAGAGACTTGTAATTTGGTATATGAGTCAATCTTCCAATAATACCCGGTACTTTTTAATGTTTATTAATGACTCAACTACAAAATGTTCGAAATGAGAAATAACATAAAAACGCACTTTGTAGTAAATTAGAGGTTCTACATTGGGTGTAAGAGTACATAGTTTGAAAGGAGGAAAGTGTACAATTTCAGTTTTCCGATGTTTTCTACTGTAAAAAAACTGTGAAAGAAATGCCTTCTTTTAAGTGAAATAGAGTTTATAAATTCGGTGCATAGCTTCAGAGTTCGAAAACATTTCTGCAAAAAAATCGGATTTTTCATAAAAACTTATTTGAGAGGATGTCCCACGCCAAAAACGTTCTAAATGTGCAATGAGGCATAGACTTGAAGTTTGATGCATAAGTCAAACGTTCCATAAAATCTCCAGAAAACGTCAAAATTTTCAAAAATGATTATTTAAGGGGGTGCTGAGCACCCAAAAGTTCGAAACCTGAAATAATAGTAAAAATGAAAAGCACAGGAAGAAAATCTAAAAACAAAGTGAACTAGATTTTAGGGACTATTTTTGTAGGTTAACATGGGGAAAATAAAAATGCATCGGAAGAAAAAATTGACTCGCAGTTTATTGAAAACGGAGGAAATGCTTTAAATAAGGATATATGTATTAATAGATTGTTAGTTCTAATAAGATAATTAAAAAGAAATATTACATGTAGATTTTTAACACTGCAAATATTCTATAAGAAAAATCTATTAACCGGAAAGCAAGTTTAACAATATAGTAATAGATGCTACAGTAAATCAAGAAGCAAGTAATAACTAATCTCAATAGTCCCACTTAATGATTAAATAAACGTATACAATATTTACAATTTAAAATATTTATTTTGTTTATGCAATCAAGTTGAACAGCTCACCAAAAAAAGAAATATCAGTGTTCGGCGTATTTGGTAAGTTTAAGAGAATAATGTGGATATTTAGAGACAATAAGACAAAATAATAATCAAAAATGATGTAATCAGTGTATTGATTTCCACAATACCATACACATATTTTCTAATACGACTGTTGCAAATGTGTGATTTATATGCTCCAACTAGGTAACCTTTTAACTCCAAAAACAGAAGTTTCGCTAAATATTCTGTGCAACATAATGTTACAATGTAAAATACTGTTGTAATAAGCATTTTCCAAATTCCAAACATATCGAGCAACGACTTATTTCGTGAGAAAGCTTTTCCCCATAAGCTGCAATACCCTCATAATTGCATAGCTCAACAAAAGCCGAGTGTGTCCATTTTGAAAAGCGCTCATGTCATTTTGCCAAAGAGAAGGGTGCATCAAATTATGCAATATAAATTCTGATTCTGTATTAAGCATTAGTGACTAGAATACGCGAAATAGCAAACTTTACATTTTAGTAAATTTCACAATGAGGTATTTAAATATATATATGCGTAAACAAAAATTGCTTTGATGTTAGTTCGCTCATAAATTTGATTATGACTCAGAATGTGAACATAATCGTTAAAATATAATTTTTAACGAGTCATCAAAATTAGCGTTTTCCAACATGGAATACTCAAAGTATCATTGGAGATACGTGGAAAATATTCAGCAAAAGTGTACGAGAACAAATTGTGAGCAAATTATTATATTCTTTCCCTAAAACTGCGTGCTAAAAATAAATTTAAATTCTATTTATGTAAAACCAAATTCTTATTTCTTTTCCTTGAATGATGCGAAATTTTGCTGACATTTTTGTTTCACGTTATCTACTTCACGAAATTTTGTCAACATTCTTGTTTCAAGTTTACTACACGAAATTTTGTCAACATTTTTGTTTCACGTTCTCTGCTTCTCAAAATGTTGTCAACATTCTTCTTTCACGTTGTCTACTTCACGAAATTTTGTCATCGTTTTTATTTCACGTTGCCTACTATGACAATAAATCATTTCATTAATATAAAATATTTGTATACATACAGCAATTGTATGTATTTATAAATACCCACAATTGCTGTATTTATAAGAAGATTTTGTATTAATTTAATATTAACAGCAATTTTTGAGTGTATTTTGCAATAATTTCATATTTAAACTGTTTCGTTGCCAATACTTTGTGTACTTGCAGACAACAATTTGCGTACTTATCGGCACAACTTTAGCAATAGTTCGCAATAATTCGCACAAATTTAGCAATAGTTAGATTAGTTGCATGAGTGCTTATATTACGCATCAAAAACTAATTTATGTTATTTTTCACAACAAGTGTTATTTTTCACATTTTTGGGGACCGTTTGCAACAATGAAATTTTCAATTTTGCATTTTCGTCATTTACCTGTATTCAATATTTACTATTATATATTTTTTAAACTTTTAAATTTCTTGGATCTTTTCTAAGAAGTATCAATGAACACGTGAATATACATGTTCTGTTCTCAAAGTCATGTTACTCTAAAAGCTTTGTCCTTTTTCAATTACCGTATATAAAATGTATAAAACCAATATTTATTAAATTAATAACCATAAGGCTGAACTACAAGTGAAAAAGTTATGGGTATACCCTAACCGTTCAGCGAGTACATTTAAATATTAAGAGCAAGGAGTACAGAGGAATAATATGTTACTATGCAGTCAGAGGGTACAATTAAACCAATGTACGGGGTACAATTGAAGAAATTGGACGGCCAAAGGGTAAAAGTAAGACAATGGACGATCTGTGGGGTACAATTGAAGAAAATGGACGGTCAGGGGTTTAATTGAAAGAAATGCACGATCAAGGAAGTATAATTAAAAGAAATGGTGGGTCAGTGGTTACACTAAAAAGAAATGGACGACAGGAGTGAGCAATTGAAAGACATGGTTGGTCAGGAAGATACAATTGAAAGAGACAGGCGGTCAAGGAGATGCATTTGAAAGAAACGGGCGGTCAGGGAAATACATTTGAAAGAAGTAGGATGTCAGGGAGATACATTTGAAAGAAACGGGTGGTCAGGGAGACACATTTGAAAGGAACAGGATGTCAAATAGATACATTTGAAAGAAACGGGCAGTCAGGGAGATACATTTGAAAGAAACAGGTGATCAAGGAGATGGATGCATTTGGAAGAAACGGGCGGTCAGGGAGAATTTGAGTGAATAATGGTAGGAAACTTTGGTCTAGCTTGAGAAACAATTACTAGAAAAACAAATCACTCTGAAATTATATAATAAAACACACTCTCATCCTACATCGGTGTTTCTAGACTATAGTTTTGCTTCAATATCGTGTTTTTTCGTATGAAAATAAAGATTTTATAAAATACTCACACTCGGTAAATAATAAAACAAGATATAGGGGTTTATTTTTGATTTCGGACAATAAATTGCTCACCACATCAACATGTGTTAAGCAAAGACTAGAATACTAACTATTTGATAACAGGTGGCATGTTTGAAAAAGAACATATCAATGTTTGAAAAATAATATGCCAATGTTTGGACTAACTAAGCAAAAGAAAAATACCTCAATATTACTATTAAACACAATTATAAGATAATTAAGATAATTTAAACTATTAAAATATTTTCTGTCTATAAATTTGTTGATCTCTTTGATGCATATTGTGCTAATATTGATGTTTTTATTTTGACTCCTACCAATTTTGAAATAGTCTATTTTAATAGTACGTGACATATTCACTGCTTATTACTATGATATTTCATGTTCTACACTTTTTTATGTTTTTGGTTATTGCAATTGGATTTTATCTATAGTTGACACTTAAATTGAATAGATAAAAATATAAATAAACTGAACCTCTTACAAATATTATATAAGCCTGTAAATATTTTCGTTTAAAAAGATTGGTGGATACAATCAAGTTGAATAGCTAGTCAATTATTTCATTAAAAGTTCACCGAATTCAAAGAAAACTGCATGTGGCTAATTTTTGAGCGATATCTAAAATATAAAAGTTGATTTATATTTTGGTATGTACGTATGGCGAAGTGTGTAGTCATATTACATCTCACCATATATTTATTACTTTCTATACCATATTACACATTACTATATATCAATTATTTTCAAAGTCGATTTATAAAAATTGGTGCAAAATGCTTATTTACTTATAAGATGCCTTAGTACATCTTATAAAGGTGTAGATAGGATTTTCAAGTAATACTGTACTCGCTTTGCTGGTCCGGTAGCCGACAGGTCTAAGGGGCGCTTTCTCTTGTGCTATCTCGACTGCTGGGTTGTTAGTTCGAATCCCACCTGCGGGAATGAATGTTATGGTTTCCGTAAAGGGTCTAATGTTTCATCTCTCTTGGTACTCTAAAGTAACGATATGTAACAGCAAAATAGTTCACGTTCCGGTTAAATTTTGGAAAAATGATTAGTTAATCAAGTTCCTGGCCATTAATAACAAACAAAC
This sequence comes from Amaurobius ferox, assembly GCA_951213105.1. NCBI lineage: Eukaryota > Metazoa > Arthropoda > Arachnida > Araneae > Amaurobiidae > Amaurobius > Amaurobius ferox. The sequence continues at coordinate 91,421,935 of OX578142.1, read as the reverse complement.
TATACTCCCGCTACACTTTCGGCAGCAACCGCATTTGGGTGTCAATTTATATATTAGAATAATTCAAAGATCAATATGAATATGAAAGGTCACATAAAATATATAACATAAATGCAACAATAATACATTATATTCTCTAGTCTATTAGCTAGATGCGAAATGAGAGAATACGTCACAACATTCATTTGTCATTTTTGAAAGCGACATCTCTCAATCAACGTACACTATTTACTTTTATTAATTTACCTACTCATATAAGATGCATTAAGCTGTCTCTTAATACATCTTATATAAAAGAGTACAGAAAATGCATGAAAATGTAGATATATGAGAGCAGAGAAAAATCGGATGTAGATATATAACAGTACATTGAGATGGATGATTTACATATAAGAGTACAGAGAAAAATTATTTACAAGAAAGATTTGAAAGTTTTGCACTCGGCCGCAATCAGATGTCGCAAATTTAAATAATTCAATAAAATGAGAAGATTAATATAAGAAAGCAAATTAAACATATAGCTCACAAATGTAACAATAATAAATTAAAATTTTCAAAACAACAGTTAGACGTATTTCAAAGAGACGTTAAATATTAATATCCAAATTTAAAATGTTAGGCATTTAACCTTAGACAACCCGAACATCAAAATTATCTGCTGTAATGAAAAATACATCGGTAACAAATAATTTCCACATTGTAAGATGCAGAACTTAGTTGCTTATTCTAAGCAAGCCTTTCCCATAAACAGAGATTCAGTCATAATTAGATTTATTCACAAAAGCAGAGTTCGTCTTTCTTGAAATGCGCTTCTGTCACTTTGTCGAAGAGAAGGATGCTACAAATTATACAACGTGAAATTAAAGCATTAGGGACTGATAAATGTTTAAACCTAAGAGTGGAATTATTCGGGATGTCAAGAAGGTATTAAATATATCTATGCAAACAGACTATAAATTTTTACTTCGCTGTAACTTCTCTTATAGCGGTGATTAATTATCAGAAATCCTTCGAAAAGTTTTTTTTTATAATTTATTTGAGATAAATAAATACACAAGCAATCAATCTAAGAGGTTCATGATTAAAATAATATTTTTATCAGTTTAAGTATTTAACAAATAATACATCTCGATTGGTAATCCATGATACATACATTTGTAATTTAATCATCGCATACAGATGATACCATAAATTTAATTTTGTTATTTTATATTAATATACTTTTAAACCTAGCACGGGTAAAAGGGATTGCATTTTTATTGAGTTATTTTAATCCTCTTTTATTTGAGCTTGTCTTTTAAATCTAGAAAATTATTTAACATGCTTCTGTCTTTCCAGATGCTTCAGAAGACCCTACCAGATCCTTCAGAAGATCCTTCCAGATTCGTCTAGATCCTTCAGAAGCTCCTTCCAGATCTCTTTTAGATCCTTTAAAAGCTCCTTTCAGATCCTTCCAGATCCTTCTTCCGGCGATCTAGAACCTTGAATCTCTGCACTATTATGGCATCAACCATAGGACAGCACCTAACTAAGCAGGATATTAGATTTCTCCCCCTGGGCAAAAAAATGCGGTTTTCTGTATTTCCAGACCCTCCAGAAGCTCTCCGGTGATCTGAAAGTCTTAATATTTACATACTTATAGTATAGACTGCGGCATGGAACATAGAAATACTGGACTTTCGATTCTGGTCTGGGGAAAGGAGAAAATAAAGGTTTTTCTAAAAGAAGACTTAAAACTTCAGAAGGTTGAATATTCCTTACAGTATCTACCCCGGAAAAGAACCAAATAATGACGGATTTTATTTCTCTTCTTCCGGGGGTGGGCAAAATGAGGATGGGGTCAAAAAGTCTTTCCAGACCCGCCTGAAGAAACTGAAGCATTACATAATTCTAGTATCAAACATGAGACAGAACCTATTTGAGCCAACTTTTAATTAAAAAGACTACTTTCGATAATAAGCGCCATACATTGTTGAACAAAGTAAAACTTGTTAAAATCGTTGTAACTTAATTATTTAATAATATTTGTTTCCTTGACTTTACCAGGCTTAAATACTGGTTTATAATAGACATCCAACATCACAGGCTAGTACATTTCAAATATTAATATTGAACCCTCCAGAAGGTAAAGTGTAAAATACGAATATTCTACCATGCTCTCACATTCAACCTTTGAGCACAACAGCTATCTCTGAATAGGGTCTTTGAATGAAACCTCTGTATCTAAAATTACAAATAAGTTTCATCACCTGTTCATCGAAACGTTTGACAAATCACTTCAGGATACAGCGTCAAATATAACAGCATAAGGGTAAATATTAGTGAAATGGCTAAGATCAAAAAACGGAAACAGGATGCTATTTTCACTCAATACGTCATTTCTTTCCAATTTTGAACTAATATTTGGTATTAGTGTCAAGTGGCATTGGATACTCACTGTATATGTTGCAATTATTTCAATTTGTGAACAAAAAGCGTTGCTTTCACTCATGTGTGTTCAATCTTATAAATTATAACTACTTTAATATTGCCTAATATCACAGTATTTGTCAATCTATGGCCACTGCCAATTTAAAAAGTGCTAGAGTAATTGTGAATACGAATTTCAATCCAATACCCTTACAGCATTTTAAATCAACCAGCAAGTTTGATCCTTATCAACAATGTTAACTGTATCAAGTTTATGCTAAAAGAAACTAAATGGTGAATCAATTACATTGTATTCAAAATTTATAAGTAAGGCATCATGTTAGCTATTTGTATTAATGTGGTCATTTAGCATATTTTGTGTTCGCAATATCTCAGGAAGAACTAATATATATATATATATATATATATATATATATATATATATATATATATATATATATATATATATATACATATATGTATGTGTGTGTGTGTGTTGTGTAACACGACAGAGTTGTTCAACCCGTTATATCGTCATATCAGTAACTGGTAAGTGTATAATATACTTGACGTGACAAACTCAAATTCCCAAGGTCTGTAGCTCAACCCTTAAGAAAGCAAAAGACTCAGATTATTTCTCTCCGTAGAACAGTCTCAAAGCTGAGAAATACAAAATAAAAAATGACATATTATTCTCAATGCATTGGAATACCCTCAGTAAAACGTTAATTTGATCGACATAAAGTAAAAGGCCGTTCGAATAAAATGTAGTAAAGCAGACTAGAATTTCGAAAATTCTTGGCTTTCCTTCAGTGGGAAGAAGTCTATAGCTGAACCCCAAATAAGAGCTTGACCATGACGCACAAAAAAAAGTCTTAATCACCAAAATCGATTCATCAATGATTATTAATTGTTAATCACTAGCTTAAAAATGATGAATAGCACAAAAGTTAACAGGTAAATAGCCATAAATTATCAACTACTTATTAAACAATTCAATATGCTAAAATAATTGCATATTATTAATAATTTCAACTTGAATCAAATTTATAACCCATTCCTTTGCAAATTTAGCTGTATAGAAATTGTTTTCTACAGTTGATATATCCAAGTGCAGGTTTATAAATTTTGCAATAAATGTTAATAGAATAACTCTGAAAGAATATTTTCTAAAGGACTTAAATATTCCCTTGCCTACCATTGCAATATCTAATTAATCGAACAATCAAGTGAGAATTTCGAATGCAAATGAAAAGAAAACAAGTTTTGCAGCTTCAGAATTTAATCCTCCCTTTTCGGGCCCTGTCGCGAAGTCTGTAATGCTTATAAAGAGTAAACCTGAACAATCATGAATTTCGACCTTCTCCCTAGATACGCTAGTTAAAGGATTGCTTCGCTTTTTAAAGAGCTGCTTTCTAAATGAGGAATAATTGATATCCCTCGATTGGATTGATTATAAATCACCATTTGACTTAATTAATTTTCAGTCATAATATTATAAAGATTAGTGAAAAAATTAGTTTACGATTTGATTAGGGTAACTTTAAAATCCATTTGAATCAGTGTCACGAATGCGTCACTTAAACAAATCAGTTAAAATTTTGGTAAAGTTTCACAGTGCCGGTGTCTAGTGATGTGACATTTGTAACTTTTGGTGATTCTGTAATCGGTTTACTCTTATTAAGTTAATGAAATATTTCACTTTTAAAAGAGCAGATTTCCTAACGGCAAATTATTACTATCATTTAACTTAATTAAATCAGAAAAACCGCACATACCTTATTAATCTTCAGCAATATTATAGACATTAGTGAAAAAATTGTTAAGGATTTGATCTTGATAACTAAATAATACCTTTGCAACAGTGGGATACATGGTCAACTTGGATATGTCAGTTAAAAACTTTGTAAAACTGTTGTATTGTAATGTAATGATTGCAACAAGCCCTCCTTCTCTAAGGGCTGAATTTTTCAGTTACATACATTTTTCACGAATTTAAAATTTGTTCACTGTCCATTATAACAGTGGTTAAATAAATAAAAACGTTTACTAATTGATTTAGTGTATTTATTTTTTGCACTTTATACGAGGAATTTGGTATTAATAAGCCGTTTCCTTTGTACTGAATATTTGCTTCATCAGAAGTTTCTTGTAAGGTTTCGCAACGTATATTTAAACTATTAAAACTATTTTAGATCAATATTTAGGATGTTTAATGATTAGTAATCATAAGTAGGAACAATTAAACCGAAAGCAGAGCTTTACTTTGTCTCGCGCCAGTGTTTCAAGTATCATTTTCTCATTGAGCAGTTAAACAATAACGCCAAAATATAACAAGTTGGATTCCAACTATTAATTTCTAATAATAAATATTTGTTTCCACAGCATAATTTGTATTTTCATTGACCACATCAAAAATATATTGTTACTATACTGTGTATCTCATAAAGAGCGAACGATAAAAGATGTTTTGAACCATTGGTTGCAGACCTAGAGATCCAATTGCAAAAATGCCTTAAATAAGGTAGGAAGTCATGAAATAGTAATTTAAATGTTGTTAAATATTTTCTTAAAATGTTATAATAACTCACTTTTTATACAGACGCTCTATCGAGAAAAAAAAATCAATTTACAAAAATATTACTCATGCCGTATTTTGGAAAGCTTTAAAAAAACTGGCTGTAATACTACGATCCAATTTGACATAGTCATCATTGATTAAAAATTCCATTGAGAGATAAGGGACCATCCACAAATCAACTTCGGTCGAAAATAGTTACTAAAACATTTACCACTTATTTAAATTTATTTTATGCAGCTATTTGTATGAATGACGCAATAGACTATGTATCTACAACCAATAATTTCAAAAGTCTTCCACTGTTCACTTTTTGTGAGACACCCTATATAATACTATAATAAACTAGATCACAATGTTGCCTAAGCACATTTCGGAGATTTTTGGATTTCCTTTTTCAGTGCTAATAAGCAAGGACCTGAGAAGCCAATTGAGTTAGACCAAGCCGCACACAAACAGAAAAATGGCTAAGTGACAGAACCTACTATGATGGCCTAGTGTGACTAAAATCTAGGCCTAAAGCCTAGGCCTAGTGTAATGGAATCCTAAGCCTAGTGTGACTTAAGCCTAAGCCTAATGTAAATGCATCCTAAGCCTAGTGTGATTGAAGCCTAAGCCTAGTGTGATTGAAGCCTAAGCCTAGTATGATTGAAGCCTAAGCCTAGTATGATTGAAGCCTAAGCCTAGTGTGATTGAAGCCAAAGCCTAGTGTGATTGAAGCCAAAGCCTAGTGTGATTGAAGCCTAAGCCTAGTGTGATTGAAGCCTAAGCCTAGTGTGATTGAAGCCTAAGCCTAGTGTGATTGAAGCCTAAGCCTAGTGTGACTGAAGCCAAAGCCTAGTGTGACTGAAGCCAAAGCCTAGTGTGACTGAAGCCAAAGCCTAGTGTGACTGAAGCCAAAGCCTAGTGTGACTGAATCCTAAGCCTAGTGCGACTGAATCCTAGGCCTAGTGCGACTAAATCCTAGGCCTAGTGCGACTGAAGCCTAGGCCTAGTGGGACTGAAGCCTAGGCCTAGTGGGACTGAATCCTAAGCCTAGTGCGACTGAATCCTAGACCTAGTGCGACTAAATCCTAGGCCTAGTGCGACTGAAGCCTAGGCCTAGTGTGACTGAAGCCTAGGTCTAGTGTGACTGAAGCCTAGACCGAGTGTGACTGAAGCCTAGGCCTAATGTGACTGAATCTTAGGCCTAGTGTGACTGAATCCTAGGCCTAGTATGACGGAATCCTAGGCCTAGTGTGACTGAATCCTAGGCCTAGTGTGACTGAATCCTAGGCCTCGTGTGACTGAAGCCTAGGCCTAGTGTGACTGAATCCTAGGCTTAGTGTGACTGAATCCTAGGCCTAGTGTGACTGAATCCTAGGCCTAGTGTGACTGAATCCTGGGCCTAGTGTGACTGAATCCTGGGCCTAGTGTGACTGAATCCTGGGCCTAGTGTGACTGAATCCTAGGCCTAGTGCGACTGAATCCTGGACCTAGTGTGACTAAATCCTAGGCTTAGTGTGACAATCTCAGGCCTAGTGTGACTAAAGTGGAGAGAGAGCTTCTACAGAGATACTGTATCGCATTGGCGTCATCTATATTCTGATCTCGTAAATAAGATTTCCTAACCTTGTGTTTTATAATTTTAAAGTTAAAAATATAAAAATTAAAGTAGAAACTAATTTATACATCAGAAATATGTTTCTCTGTATCAGACGTGATTGGTCTTGACCTGAATAAACAAAAATAACAATGATCCAGAAATTAGATTAAATATTTAAATATCAATGCATAACTATTATTGTCAAAATTAAAAAAATCACTCAATTAACATAAGAGTAAAAGTTTCTATATTTTATCGAGCTATTTTGACGGTATTTTTAGAGATGTAGTTATTTACAGAATTTCTAAAATTTTTAGAATTTACAGAACCAGATATGAACTCTTTAAGCATTTTTTTTTTAGCAATGATAGTAAATTATCTAATCTCTTTTACCATTATAACAAAATAGTCACTTATAATTTTCTATAATTAAAATAAAATATTCTCTGAAAAGAAAATAGGATCACATAATGCTGAAAAAAATTGTTGATAACATACCTATCGTAAGATATTGCACACATATGAAGAAGATATTGCGCACATATGAAGAAGATATTGCACACATATGAGTTAAATAGCGAGCGGAAAGCTGGAGGTATATATTGAATGGAATTAGATTGTTTTTTTTTCGTATATCGTGGTGCATCGGCAGCTATATACCCAATGTGTCTTGCGCCAACGTAGTGTGAGTATCCAAATTGCATAAGCAAATTGTTGACATACGAGAGTTGAATTCCTATAAGCCTCCTCAGTAGACATATATTCTGCCGAGAGCTACTGCAAGAAATATATTGCAAGAGTTCTTAGTAACGTTATTATATTTGTAACGTTATCTTAGTAACGTTATCTTAGTAACGTTATATATATTGCAAGAGTTCTTAGAGAAAAGTAACGTTCTTTGACTTTCCAGAGTTCGCTGCAAGTTCCGGTGCACTTTTAATCAGAGTTCACTATCTTAACCCTTAACTGTGATAGTGGGGACCTTCCGGGCCCCAGAACAAAATTCATTTTGCAATAGATGGTGTAGATAGATCAAGTAATCTCATTTGCAGAAACTACTAGTATACACGTTGAATTTTGTACATGTACACCAAGCCACACTAGAGTTAAAACAAACAAAAGAAAAGTTTCCCGCGAACGCCACATGGCTAAGTTTAAGGAAATTATATATTTTCGTTTTATAAAAAATATATTTTTTTCGATATAAAATGAATAGTCTTATCTATTCTATACTTAATTTTATTCTATAATTCGGCATTATAACAAAAATCTAGATGCAAATTATTGCTCAAGAACGACATATAGAAAAGTTTTGACTGTCTGCAAAAATTGAAAGCAAAAACATGTTCCGAATATTCAAATATTGTGTACGATTGCATTCAAATAACCATAAAAGAAATTTACCCGTGACAATTAAGTGTAATTTGCATAAATGTGCAGTTATTTTTCAGCTCTTTCGATTGGGTTTTACGCAAACCCACCGACAAAGTTAACTTTCTTTACCGTGACAGCTACGATTTAAATCCCATGCTATTATTTCTAGTAATCACATGTTTTACATGAAATCTGTCTCAGCTCACGAGTAGGAAAATGTTCCTGTACATTAACTAAGGAAAATCAAAAACTTAACTTCCTAAAAAAGGGATCCAAACGGAGATTTTCAAATGAATAATTAAATTACAAAGACTACTTTGATTATGATTTACCGTGACCTAATTATTGCTCTTCTCAAAGAGAATAATCAGAAATTAATACTTTGGGGTTTATTTTAATATTAATTTATTTCAATCGGTGTTTCAAAGTGAATCTTTTAAATATGTAGCCAAAAATTATTTCAGCAATTTAATAAAAATTTTACTTAACTAAATCATCATCGATAAATAACATCTAAAGCATCATCCTCTAAAAATAAATTCTACCATTTCAAAAGTTGTTTCGCTAATTAAGGAAAGTGCATACAGTTTTAAATTAAAAAATGGCTAAGTTACAAACTTTTAAAGACTTCGTATACTCGAAATGTGTTTAATAAGGTAAAATGGGGTGATTATATGTCACTTCGATAGGATAATATATGATATATATACGTATAAGCTAAGCATATACTTAGTAAAATTTACAATTCTGATATTTGGGGCTAAGAAAAGTCATTGTCATATTACTTCCTGATATATATTGTATAATATATAGGGAAAGTATTGTGACGGAGTCGAAAATTCGAATGCGAGTTTTCGAAGGGAAAGCACGTTTCAAGCATCTCTGAATTCGAATCGATCTTTTCTGAGGTGATGTGTCTGTGTGTGTGTGTGTTTCCATGAATCTATAGAAGCAATATCTCACAAACGAATAGAGTGTTTGAAATGAAATTTGGTACAGATAGTACAGGCGGTGAATACTGAAAGCTTATCGATTATGAACGCAATCGAATTTTTGAAAGCCCTCGAATTTTCAAATGACATTTTGAAAAAAACATTTAAAAATCAGAACTTTTAATAATATTACGTAAATGATTATTTCTTACGTAAGTTTTCATTAGAAAATTATTGACACACTTTAGAACGCCAGCATGAACCGTTCTTGAGGTAAAGTGCTTTTACAAATAAATTTAGCAAAAAAAAAATCACATAAAATTACAAAAGTATTAACTATTGTGAAATATGTTCACTTTACTTGCAATATTATGCGACAAATTTCTTAACATCATGCGGATTTAGTTCGTTCCATTTACTAGAGAAAATACTTGTCGAGATCCAGACCGTCCGACCTACCAAGAGGAAATGCTTGTTGTTGTTGAGACCCAGACCGCCCGACCTACCAGAGAGGAAATACTTGTGTAATAGTTTTGTATTTTTACGAACAGAAATTCGCCAATAGCCATTTATATTTAAGAAAAGCTCTTCTCTCAATCTGTACATTACGCTTGGCGAAAAAGTTGGCAAACCTGGAAACTCATTTAGCGAATTATCGCCAACTTATCGATATGTCACCCAAGATTGACACAAATAGTCAAAATTGCAAAAAAGATGCTAAATTAACAAAACTGACGTCAAATTGAGGAATTAATAAAATAGTTTAATATATATAGACTATATTGCTTAGATTGGGTACTATCAATATGTATAATTATCAATTTAGTGTTACGCGAAATATAATGTAATTGAGAACTTCAAAATAATTTTACATGTTGTCATCCGGAAAATGTACAATTCAATGTTAAAAACAATGTGCCGTGATACTATACACCATTGTTATATAAGTAAATTAATTGCATTTTATGGGGAAAGACGTGTTCTGCTCATATCAGACTTTACATCTTACTTCTTCACAATTCCATTGGGAGAAAAACTATCATTGGAATTTAATTAGGTGTCAATTACCTCAATCAATACGATTTGGAAGGTTAAAGGGGTTTTCCATACTCGATTTACAATCTGAATAGTTCTTAACGCTTTACAACATAGTTGAAAAGTGTTTGTGAGTTTGTTCATTCTGTCTGTCTGTCTGTCCGTTCGCACGCTAACTGCCGTAAAAATGAATTTATCAAAATTAAATTTTAGTATGTTGTTACGATCTTCGGGACATATGGGAATGTAAATGAATAATATCATCCAATTAGTTTTGGATTGAACTTGGGTTGAAACAATGAAATACATTGAACCCTATGGGACATAATTTTTCAACCATATTTTAAGCAAAGTTAAAATTCACGAATTGCTTCGAAAATTTTAGGAAATATTCAAATTATCCCATAAAATATAAAAAAATAATTGAGCAAAATATGTTTGGTGGTTTTTTTAAATAAAAATTTAAATAATAATTACACCATATTATATGAAGAGATCACGTGACCCACTTCAAAATAAAATATGGCATCCATCTTTTTTCCCAGTGTCAAAATCGTGGTTTTTAAAGTTCTTTTAAATTTATATTTAGTGTTGCATCCGTCCTCAAACCGCTTTATTTTTGCGTATTTTCTGTGCATCTATAATCTGCGCCAACGAAATTACAATATATTTTAGTTTAAATGATCATTAAACTTTGATTATTTCTTCAACGAAGTCTAATTTTAACGTATGAATAATGTAAACAAATCAAGCTGCAAGACGAGTTGTACAAGAATTGCTGAAATTTTTAACGCAAAATTATTTAGCTCTGGAGTCTGGAATATAGGTGATATGAATAAAATTTTCATTGATTTTATACAGAGAAGCAAACGATTTTATAGCATTTCTTTTTTTTTGATGAAGTTTTAAGCATGGAGTTAGAAAGTACTTTTACCTCTATGGTTTTAAATTTTTAAGTAAAATAAAGTATTGTAGTTCTGTGATAATTAAAAAAATATCACCGCTGAATGTATCGCATTTAAAAGATGTTCAAATAAAATTGCTTTGCAGTTGGAAAGTTTTTCATAATCAATGCTTTATGCACGATTGATTTTTCTTGTATTTAACTATTCTTAGTCTCAACCATACAATAACACAGCAGCTTCTATACTAATTGAAGGGATCAAAATTTTTAGATTTTTGATATTCTTCAATAAACACTTCATTGGCATCTCTCCCTTTATCCAACAAATTGTCAGAATTTAAATTGACTACTACTCTCCGATATATATTAGTATTTATACTTCAACATTTTGAGCCATGAAAGCAGAGTATTAGGGTATTATATTTTGTGCAGAGTATTAGAGTATTATATTTTGTGCAGAAGAGTAAAAACCCGAAAATAAGTGTCTTGTATTTTTGACTAATATAATAACTTTTTACTCTTATACGCGATTTTAGTTTTGAAATTTTCTAAGAAACAGCTATACATTTTGTAAAATGTAACCCATTTCAAAAGTAACTACAAAAATTTGTCCACTCTGGTTTCTCTTCATGAAATTTACCCACGCTTTATGCAAAATAGACACGATAATGCACAAAATGTGAAAAAATTAATAAATAATTAAAAATATTTAAAGACTATCCAGGCTCCAGTTTTAAGAAATACTCGAATTACATAAATATCAAAAACTTATAACCTCTAAATATAGGTCACTCTATATTTAAAATACATTAAAGCTCACAAAATCGCATAAAACTTTAAGTGGATGATAGTGTTTCAGATTAGCGAGGAATTAATTACTATCTCGTCATTTCTATTGATATTAAATTTGGCTAAATCCGTAATCTAACTTTTGTCGTTTCCTTAGATAGATTCAGCGGTGTAAAAGGTAATTCTTATAAAGCAATTATGCTCTGAGGTGTTATTTTAGTGGATTTGATACGTTGATGAGAATTATCGAAATTCACATGAAACAAAAATGTTTTGCTTTTAATTATACTCTGTAAAAAAATACTAAAAGATAAAATATTTTTTCAAATATTATGAAAAATTACTCAAATGACTTTGGAATTTATTTATCTGAAATACATTTATACTACAGACGTTTGTATAACTCCAAAAGATAATTGTAAAGAATATTTTCAATTTTTATGTTTTTTGAACATTGTTTTAAGCATAAGTACTTATCATCGTTTTTTCATAGCATACTTTTTTAATTAGCATGAAATATAAATTCAACAATTTAAAATTTCTGCTTTAACAGATTAGGAGTTAATTTGTTTGGGTGTTTGAAACTGAATAGAAATTAAAAGTGGAACCAGGGTATTGTGTTGCAAATATAAAAAAAATACATAATGAACATTTAAAGTATTAAATTTGTTCCTTTTGAATACAGGATATTCCAGAAAATCCTGGAATGATCTTAATTGCCTGGACCGTTAGTCGTAGATTGATACTTCCAATGTAGTTAGTCGTAGATTAATACTTCCAATGTAGTCAGTAGTATATTGATACTTCCAATGTAGTTAGTCGTTGATTGATACGTCTAATGTAATTAGTCGTAGATTCATACTTTCAATGTAGTTAGTCGTAGATTTATACTCCTTAAGAAAATGTTTCAAATAAGGTTGCAATTTATCTTATAATAGTTTTAATTCAAAAAAACGTATGGCTGACAAATTCGAAAGCTAACTATATATACGGTCCCTAATACAATATTTCAATTACTAAATAATTTTCCATGCATAAACATGTGAAACTCAAAAAGTTTCATTATATTACGAGCAAAATTTACCGAGATATGAAATATTGAATTTCATAACTTAAATCACTTTAATCACCCACGTCTGCGAATCCATCATTTTGGGCCAGTGTTGAGGGCCTGTATAAAGTAAAAATAAAATAATTCAGGACATTTGTTTCGTATTTAATTTAATGGCATATCTTTAGGATTTATCAGGGTGTTCCAGAAAGTCATTTAATACCTGTTACAATTTGTTTAGATTACTAACAGATTAACATGATTTGTAATTCAATTTGTGTATAATTCTCGATATCTTAGCGAAAAAAAAAACTGCTGCAAATTTGAGCTGCAATACCTCGATATATTTTGCTCGTAACAGAATTAAACATTTTCTTTCACTATATATAGTATTATGTATAGGGAAGGTATTGTGACGGTGTCGAAAACTCGAAATTTGTCTCCATATTTAAATTATTTTTATCAACCTTAGTAGTATTTATAAAATTTTTCATTTAAATTTTAAACTCGCACCAAAGTGTCATGGAAATCAAATGTTGTGCACAAAAAAGGCGTAACTTAAAGTTACATTTAAGAAAAGAACCATATTTAGTTAATCTTAGAACATGACCGTAATTATTATAAATCGTGAAACCCATTGTGTTGTGCCGCTATCAAAAACCCACCATATTAATCTTCAATGCGAGTTCCTGTAAAAGAATATTTATTTACATAATAATACTACAACAATTAACTACACCATTTAAACTTTAAAATAAAATCATTTATTAAGAACAGTTGGTTAATTATTAAATTAATTACAACAATTATCATATTATTCGCTGAGGAGCTTGGAAATGTGAGACCAGGTAAATGCTATTATCAAATGGTCTAAGACCTGCTATAATATTTGGTAAGTACATACCTCCAGTTTTGTCTTTGGCCATTGATCATAACTCTTACATCAGAGTAGTTTGTACTGGTACTAATCTGCTCTTGAAGTTCTGTGTATCAGGAGATTTCGTTCACATCATAAGGAATCGGCCGTTGACGTTATGTCAGGACATTTCTGTGGAATGCTCTTTGCATCTCGATTTATTCTCTAACTCATGTGGCTATTTGTAGCGGAATACTTCTTTCTCTATTGCATCTCTGCGGATATCAATCTGCTTTAATTCTCTCGTAGAATATCCCTCGTCGCCATTTTTGGAACCTTTTGGTTGCCGCCTTTTCTTTGCCTGAGGTCTTACACATCTCTTTGGCTCGGCTACTCAACCAGCTGCTCATACCCTAGTGTAAGTCGGGCGGCCTGGATCTTTCACGCCTCTTTGGCTCTGATTGGCCGATCTTAGGGCAATGCGACCAGACATCTTGAATAATTGGTTATTATCTTTACCCAATTTTGTGTCTTCACTTTATACCCCTATGTTTATGGTCTATATGACCTCTCGGGTCAGGGTGCAATAAAACTGGCGTCTTTAAGTCTGATGCATTGTTTGATAATACAGACAGTCATAAATATTTGACATAAAACTGGCTCCGCTAAATCTTATTTCAAATATGTTCCTAATCTCACAGTACAAAGTTATTGTAAAGCTTTTAAGTTTAAAGAAAGATAATCAATATTCATAATTAATATTCAAAAGAAAACAAGTGTAACTGCTCATTATATTACAGTAAAAACTTCTTCAGTATAACAGGATGTTGCCCAACAATATGAATGTGCTCGACTGATAATCTCTCATCACGTGTTTACCAGGGATTCCCAGTAATTGGCACCCATCCGCATATGACAGGCTGTGAGATGATCAGTGAACCCAATACTCATTAAACCAAGGTTTCAGAATTTTTCGAGTAGAAAAATGTTCTTTGAATCCAGTAATGAGTAGCGGAGCTTAATAGCATAACTTTATGTTCCACGTAGTTACTGGGTTTGAAGAAAAGTCTTCTACTAGAAAAATTCTGCAATTCTAGCTTTAATTAGTTTAGTCCATACTGTTCATACAGGTGGTGAGGGCTGATGAATTGAGCACTTTCTTGATACTCTTTATATATTGCACAAATGTTTGAGAAATTGTATTACTTTCCTTATATACATAATGTATAAGGAAAGTATTGTGACGGGGTCGAAAATTCGAATTCGAGTTTTCGACGGGAGAGCACGTTTCAAGCATCCCTGATCACGAATAAAACATTTTTGAAGTGATGTCTGTGTGTGTGTGTGTGTGTTTGCGTGTCAGTGAGTCTGTGGAGACGATAACTGACGAACGAATGGACCGATTCGAACCAAATTTGGTACAAAAATCACAATCCGTAAACACTGGAAGCCTATTGTTTTTATACGCAATCGAATGTTCAGAACCCCCTTAAATTTTCGAATGAAATTTTGAAAAAATCGTCAAAAAATCAAAACCACTAATAAAGTTACGCAAATAGACATTTCTTATGTAATTTTTTATTAGAAAACGATTGGCATAAATTTTAGAACGCTAACATGAACCGTTCTCGAGATATTGCACATTTTTTTAAAAAATTATCAAGAAGTCATAAAATAAAAAAAAAATATTTCCTATTGAGAAACATGTTCACTTTTCATATGTAATACCATACGATAAATTGGGTGACATCATTCTCGTGGATCTAGCTCGTTCCATTCATGAAAAAAGATACTTTGAGTAATACGTTTGTATTTGAACGCCAATAGTCATTTGTCTGTTGTAAGAATAACTTATTTCTTCGTCCATAATTCTTGGCGAGATTTTGGCGACGAATTTGGCGGAATGTCGCCAACTTGGCGACTTTTTGAAATGTTGCCAAATTAACGAAAATCTCTCCAAATGAATGAAAATGACGCTAAATCAATGGAAATGACGACTAATACTCGAAAATTCAATATCTTGGAAAGAATATAAATATCTACTATAAGAAAAACCAATTTTTTTACTGTAAAAGTAGTAAATTCATTACATTATATAAAGAAAGTCATGTGTTGTCCACATTAGATTTTTCTTCTTGTAAATATGAAAATTGTTTTGGGAAATCTAAAGCAATCCCGTCAAATTTTGTTCACATCATATTTTGAATTTAATACTGACAGAAGTATATAATATTAAATTTTCAAGAATTAAGCAAATTTTCCAAATGCTACTTAAGGAATGTACAATAGGAACATGAAATAGAAAACAATATTAATAAACAAGTGCCATGTAGAGCAATTTTGCCACGACACTGTCTATTTGAAGAACTGGCTAAAAGTTTTGTAAATGTAGGAACGATAATTAATGATTAATAAGCAGGAATAAAGGGAATACGTTCAGAATTTCTTGCTTTTTGAAGTGTTTGTGAATTAGGCATTGATAGAACCCCTTGCTAACAAGTGACAGCAGCTCTCTAATGATTTGAGGGTGGCAATACGAAGGCCCAGTGAAACTGATCAGCAATCTTCTCATATAAATTCCCAATACTGCATAATTTTGATTGCATGATACGCAGGGATGTATAGGGATATTATAACTGATACCAAAGACTTTTTAATGAAATTGTGTAGCTAATTAAACAGCAATAAATTGGCCGTGGCCGATCGAATTATCACCTGCGGATGAATAGTTTGCAGTCCAGCTTTCGAATATAAATGTTGTATTTAAGTCTAGGATGTGAAAATGGTGAATTTCAGAATACGCATGGGGTACGCAGTGATTCTTAATTAACTTCCAACTGTAGATTCTGCTCAGTTTTGCCATTTTTTCCATAAAATAGGCATTAGCGCTTAGCAAACCAAATTCCATTGAAAGATTACAGCTCTTCTAGCAAAACATGCATTTTAAAAATCGCAAGTACATTTGCAACTAAGCAAATTGCAAAAAGTCAAAGTCGCAGTATAGAATTGTATATTTGGGATGTTCCATTTGTGAATATATTTACACTTTTGCTACGGTGCACTGCAATTATTGTCATTCAATCGTGTACAGTTATTTTAAAATATTTGTATATCCAAATTTAAACAGACTGATTTATCAGCAAATTCGCGTACACTGGTACAAGTGAACGCATCAGATCAAAATCACTTGTAATAACTTCTTAATATTTGTCTGTATATATATAAATAAAACCCGAAGCACTCACACTAAAATCTGCCGAACCTCAAATCGCAGCTCAAATTCAAGCACAGTTTTTTAAACAAAATCAATAATTGCGTGGGCAAAAACAAAATCGATCAAGATCATTTTCATAAACAAAAGGCCACTTTGAAATATTTCATCCCATTGATGCTAATGAAAAATTACATTTCAGGGCCTTATGTCTAACTTTGACATTTGGTTGAGAAGCATTTACATATTTTAAGTTCCTCTTTCCAAACATATAGATCACCATGATAGGAAAATTGAATTTCGCGGAATAATGGCCAAAATACGTTTTCGAAATGACTTCCGCTAGATCGCGCTCGTTTGCATGCGAATCTAATGAACGAGTAGTAAATTGTATATGAACTGATGGCCGAAACTGTAAGGGATTATAGAACTCATCAAAACAAATAACTTTCACAATACAATGCGGGGTCGGAAAGCAACCGGCGAGCCGCGAGAGGGCGCTTTATCTGGGAGTGGATGAAACGTCGCGTCAAAATGGAGTGAAGTGAAGACGAATACAGTGAAGACGAATAATGGAAATTTATTGACAAAATGTTTAGAACAAATGCCTAAATGAACGATTACAAACTGCGAGACAGGCGCCACAGCGGCGACGGAGTGAATCGCGTACACTTTAAAGATTCCTAGCATTTCACGAACTTCTGCAGCTGCGACGCTAATTTAGGGCAACAAGGTCCTCTAGTGGCGCGATGGGAGTCTCGTAAACGGCGCTTTTTAGCTGTCTCCAGAGGAAAAAATCCAGGCAGGACAGACATATCAAGGAATCCAGGCAGGAGATCTGGAAGGCCACGCGACAGAATCACCATGACCAATCCATCTGTTCGGAAAGGCAATGTCCAGGAAGTTCTGCACAATCTTGTTGTAATGTGCTGGCTCTCCGCCGTGCTGGAACCACATAATCACTCGATGATTTGCTGGTACAACACGTAGTAAATCTGGCAGCACCTGCTGGAGGAAGATGGGGTACTTCTATCCGTCTAGGCGGTCTGGTAACAGATACGGGCAGTCTGGTAACAGATAATGGTGCCCGTGCCAATCAGTATCTTATTATAAAGTACATTGTCACGAATTTTTTACTTTTCATAAACAAAAGTTAGCACGAACCGTGATTTGAAATCGATTCACTTTTTATGTAACATATTTGCATGAGTTAAGATGTAATGTTATTTAACTTATTAAAAAACTTTGTAGCGGATTATAATGTTTAAAATTTTCATTTAACCTTTTATTGTTTTACAAATTATAGAAATTATTAGGCAGAATATTCGCTGGTTTCGGTAGTATCACTATATATAACTACCTAACATGCTTTCTGTTTCTTTTCAGACCCTCCATAAGCCTCCTAGTGACCTATAAGGCCGAATCTTTGCAAACTTATAGAATCGGCTACAGTACAAAACAGAACCTAACGGAGCCGAATTTTTTATTTATCCCCCCCCGGGTGAGAAAATTTTTAGTGTAGACGACGACACAAAACCTAAAGGAGTCAGAATTTCAATTTATCCCCCCCCCCAAGAGGGTGGAGATAAGTAGGCCTCGAAAAGTATTTTCAATCCCTTCAGAAGCACTTTGATTGTTTAGAAGGGTGAATCGTTGAATACTTATAGTATGAACAATCGGACAGAACGTAACGTAGCAGGACTTTCGATTAAATCTCTCCTTCCGGCACAAAAAATGTTTTTTTGTTTTTCAAAAAGTCTTTCCAGACATTCCAGAAGCTTTCTTGGTAACCTAGAAAGCTGAATTTTAGCTCACTTATAGTATCCTTCATGGCACAGAACCTAGTCGAATTTTTGACCCTCCCCTTGGTCGCAGATTATGATTTTTAAATACCTTTTCGGACTCTCAAGCAGCCCGCCGGGATCGCTTAGAAAGCTGAATCTTTGCACACGTATCGTCCTGACACACCATAAGTGTGCAAAGTAGTATTTGCACGCTTATAGTATTAATTGTGTATAGTATTCATTAATTGTGCTTGTCTCATTGTCTTTGACAGGCTTAAACACTAGCATGTAAATAATGTAATGTTTATGTTAAGTCTGAAAATAGGAGATTTCTCTGCAATGACACTACATCTCCCCCCTCTCTCATAGAATGCTTTCTACTACGGCATGTGACAGTGTGGGTGGAGATGAATAGTGGCGAAGAAAAGGTTTTTCGAGTAAATGAATTCTTGGCGGGGGATGACTATTAAAGCTGGGCTACTTGCATTCCGCCTATCTTTTCTTTTCCTTTTATCCATTTTCTGGTCAGTCTCGCACTGGAGGGGAGTGATAAGCGATCTAAGGATTGCCAAATAGACGTCGAGATGGGGCATTTCTCAATTTGTCTTTTTATTGACACTGCGATTGTCCAGTTGCTTAGCAGTGAATTCCGTATTTCTTGTTTGAATTTCTTTGTTTTCAATTTTCTACAGCGGCAGAAGCTTCAAGCAGCGGTTGAGCAAATATATGTGTAAGATTTACTTACAGTATTTCATTGGTGGAATTTTTTTTCAATACTGTAGTATTTGCTAAAAGAAATTATTTTTTCCCTTTCCGGTTTAACAATTTTCATTTTATTTGAAACACATATTTCTCAAGATCTGTTGTAGATAGAGATTAGATTATAACTGATATGGATTCAGCATTAAATTCCAAAGGAAGTAAGATGGTTCGCTAAGAATTTTTACTCCCAGTTCTTTTTTTCCACTTCAGATTCTAAAAAAATTCTTGAAACATATATTCATTGGGATTGGCTATAGATAGAGCTTATACAGTTATTGATATAGATTTAGAATCAAATTTGGGAGGGGGTAAGGAGGTTTGCTAAAGATATTTACTTCCGAAGATAGCGCTTTCAATTAAAAAATCTACATTTTCCATGCAATCAATATCTATTTCGTGGTTAGATAGATCTCAGATCATGGCTGATATGGATTCATCATCAAATTTCGGAGGGGCTAAGAATATTTACTAAGGATTTCACTTATAATTTCTCCGAAAAGGTGTATGACTGTACGAAATAAGTGTTCAACGTATATAAAATATTTAGTAATTCCGCCGGTACACACAACTTGCCCTCATATATTATGAATGCTCCTTCAGAATTTTTTTTTGTTCAGTTAGTTTTTCGCAGTATACGTTTTAATATGATTTACCCTGTGTGTAACCAAATAATTTGATGTATGCAACACACAACTTTCCCTACAGACTAACAAATTTCAATATTTTGTCTTAACGATGCTACAAATAAATATTCCTTTCAACTCGATCTCGCTGAAAATTAATAACAGTTTTTATCGAAGTTTATTGTTTAATCGTAGTACACACAATCAAAATACACACACCACGTAACCGATCAAAATACACACACCACATTTCTTCATGGAAATGTAAAGATTTTACAGATTGCACTCCCTGTGGGAGAGAAAATTCTAATGTCTGAACAGAACGAATCGTGATAACTCCTAAACATTGATGTCTGTTTAATCCTGGTTAAACGCGCTTCTGTAAATTTCATGTAAAGCCTGGTTAAATGTACTTATTCTAGTACTCATTCTTAAATAAAGCTAACTATAAGTTCGAGGGGAAAGATGCATTGAACAGCTATATTATACCATTCCTCTAGCAAATGTCATTCGGGGGGGGGGGGGGAGTAGGGGAATCTATAGGTTCTATATGATTAGAGATACTGACCCTATGTCCAGAAATAATGGTTCTAAAACCATCCGTTAATTGTTAACGGTCCCTCAATAAACAAATTAGTATATAAAATTAGAACATTAATGAATAAGATGGTAATGTCCAGATTAGTGAATAAAATATTGGTGTTCAGACCAATGAAAAAAATATGATGTGGGCAGCACATGACTTTCCCTGTATAATACTATGAATTTACTTCTTTCACGGCGAAAAAATGATGTATAAGATTAACAGCATGATATTTTTAATGTCGAATTGTACATTTAGCGTTTTTTCTTTGATAACAACATATAAAACTATTTCAAAGTGCCCAATTTACTTATGTTTTGACATAACTCTAAACTTACAATTATCAATATTGATAGCATCCACAATAAGCAATATAGTCCGTATATTAAATTATTTTTATAATTAATTCATCGATTTAGCATCATTTTCGTTAATTTAGTGTCAATTTTGCAATTTTAAAAATACTTTTGTCAATCTGGGGCGACATATTGGCAAGTTGGCGATACTTCACTAAATGTGTAACCAGGTTCGCCAAATTTATCACCATGCGTTGAAGACAAACGAAGAGAAAAGCATTTCTTATATGTAAATGACTTTTGGAAAACTATTAGGCGTCAATATACAAAACTGTTACGCAAAGCATCTTCTTCCGTGAATAGAACGAACTAGTTCTACGAGTGTTGTTAACAAATTTGTCGTATAATATTATATATCAAAAGTGAACATATTTCAGAATAGTTAATACTTTTTTAATTTTATGTAATTTTTTGATACATTTATTTGAAAGAAAAAACAATATATCGAGCACGGCTCATGTGCTCAAGATATATTTTTTAAGTCAATTTATCTATTTTTAAGTCATGTCAAAATTTAAGTCAATTGTTTTTTAATAAAAATTTACATAAGAAATAATTATTAACATAACATTATTGAAAACTCTGATTTTTTTTTTAATTTAATTTGAAAATTTAGCGATCTTCCAAATGTTCGATTACATTTAAAATCAATAGGTTTCCAATATACACTGATTGTAAATTTTGAACAAAATTTTGTTCGAAACGCCCCCATTTGTTCGTGAGATACCGTTTCAATAGACTCACGTACATACACACACAGAGAGACATTACCTCAAAAACATTCGATTCGAGTTCAAGAAACCTCGTCACAACACTTTCCCAATACATTGTACTATGTATATAGGAAAAGTAAAAATATTAATGTTTAGAATAATAACAAAATTGTAGAATCTAGAATAATGAATAAAATTATAGTGTCTAAATTAATAAATAAAATTATGATGTCTAGACTCATGAATAAAATTGCAGTGTCTAGACTAATGAATTAAATAGTAGTATCCACAATAATTAATAATATAGTAGCATCAAGAAAATGAATAAAATTGGTAATGCCCACATTTATATTTTTGGTAATTTGTGTGATATTTCAAACTTCTTGCTTACAAGTATGGATAGAATCACCTGAACTTAAGTGTGTTTATAAAATATCCCGAAGATCTTTTAGTTTGGAAAAAAAATTTATCAACTCTTGTTTCATTAAACAGCATTTCAATGAAACCTTAAAATGTAGTTATAATAGCATATACCGAGTTAAACAAATCTATATATATATATATATATATATAGTCGTAGATAGGATGAAAAATATCTCTAGCATGCATTTATACATACAAATAATATATTATATTGAATTTCCAAATATAGTATTTCTAAAATACTTCCACAATATTTCTGCTCTTATTTTTTTCCTATGGTATCTGACAATGTGGGTGGTGATTGATAACAGCTAAGAGAAAGTTTTCCGAACATGCCTTCTTGGCAAGTGGGTTATTATAAGCGAATTTTCTGCATTCCGTTTGGCATTAGTTTTTATTTCCCTATAATACATATTATATGTATAGGGAAAGTATTGTGATGGGATTTAAAATCCAATTCCGACTCATATTATGATCAATCTAAACATTTTGATCATCCCTGACTGCAAAAAGTCATTTTTAATATAGGCGTGTTTTTGTATGTCTGAGTTCATGAAAAATATCTAAATATAATTTTGATAGAAGCGATGTAATAGACTGAATGGTTTTAGCATGATGAGATCATGAGAAAGCTCTTAGTTTTATGAGCACATTTTCCAAATTGTAAAAATATAAAAATTATATAGATAGAAAATGTTTTTCAATATTGTACATCGTTTTTTCAACTACGACCTTTTGAATTGTCCTACACTGTAAAACATTCTGCAACTCTTGTTCATGTTTTCAGCTACTTCGGCGATAATTTCAGCAAACTAATACAAAAAGCCACTATTACAGGCATTTATGAAAATTCCAACTTCATTTCTGAAATATTCAGCTAATTATCGTCTACCGAAGCGTTATTTTTGTATTTGTATATATATATATATATATATATATATATTGTTATAGAATATCCCGAAGATCTTTTAGTTTGGAAAAAAATAATCAACTCTTGTCTTATTAAACAGCATTTCAATAAAACCTTAAAATGTAGTTCTAATATCATATGTCCTTAGGTTAAGAGTAAGCTTCCTTATATATATATATATATATATATATATAAAGAAGCTTACTCCCAATTACGGACAGCTAATTCCCCTAAAACTTTCAGTAACATGCTTGCAAATATTTTACAGTGTATGGTCAAATTCCAAATTTCCTTTAACCCGATCGGAAGATGTCACGTTAGCTACGATCCTTTCTTTGATTGGGAAACCCCTGACCCCTTAGCCACTGCCTGTCTCTAAAATTAGTGGGGCAAAGGCATAGGGCTACCATTTGTTCAAATGAAAAAATATTGCTTCTTTGGAGTTCTTATGAGGATGCAGCGGCACCTGACTTAGTATGATATCAAAATACCAAAATGATAGTATAATACCAAAATGGCCGTTCCCAGAGAAGGTGGTCGAAGTGCGTAATTTTCACAAGTGGTGTGCTAACGAAATTGTCACACAATTGATTTTACTAATCAAGTAAACAGCTTTGCTCTCTGTTTATGATGGAAAATATAATTTAGATCCCACGTAACCTTATCTCTGCCTGATTCCCAACATTGATCTTTACTTCATTCACTATTGTGATTGTTTTTGCTCTACTATCTTCAGAAAAGTCACCTAATCTCGAGAGCCACACGTTAGACATAGCTATATCGCCCCATGGACATACTGTCAAATCCAATTAATCAATAAATCTTACGAGGAACACGCAAGTGAAATATCTTCTCGACTACACGATGATTAGTATGTATTCATAGCTGCATTTTCAATAGTAACCAGAATTAACGCTACCCGAGTACACGAATTTTTGTACCACTCAAAATACTGAAATATTAAAACTTATATAGGTATGAGTTTCGCAATAGAATGCCCTGAATCATCAATGTTACTGAGCTTTTTTAAAGAAATTTGCGAGTGCTCACTACAAATACAGGTTAAAGAAAAATCTGATGTGGGCATTACATGACTTTCCCTACGCACTCAAATTCATTTTCTCTTTATTTCATTAATAATTCATTTAATTGAGTTTAATTGCACAAAAACATGAATAGTTATTTAAAATGACACTGAATTTGCACTTTTAATTCAATTTTCGTTTTCATTTAGTAAATATAACGAACTACACTACTTTCGAAGGCGGTACTTTCAAAGACTGTGTAGAAAACATGCAAAATAAAAAAAAAATCTCAAGAATAGTTTATGCTAGAGTAATGGTATTGGTCTTATTATTTTTATCGTAGAAAATTACGTATAAAACAAGCATTTAATTGATACATTTGAGCATACGTAGTCTCTTATTTTAGATTCTGACGATTTTCGCTGGCCATTTTATAAAGAAGGCATATTCTTTTTTTCCAAATCGTACCAATATCTAATCAACACTATGTTAACCTACAAATGACTTATCTACCACATTTTGTTGTTATTGTTGTTGAGACCCAGATCGTTTGACCTACTAGAAAGGTGTAAGGTAACTGTTTGGACGGCCGGGAAACTACCACATTTTGTGAAATTTGGTCAATTAGTTCTTTTAGCTAAAGTGGATACATGCGATTTTTGAGAGCCATTTCGTAAAAGAAAGGTCCTTTTATCCCGAATCGTACCAAAATCTAACCAGCACCAAGTTCACCCACAAATGACTTATTCATAAAATTTTATGTATTTTGATCAATTAATTTTTGAGTCAGAGTGAATACATACATTTATTTCACAGACAGACAGATACACACACACAGATAAAGAAAATGGCTTTTTCGTGTTCTAGAAATCCCAAAATGTGTAGATCCGTCGAAAACTCGATTTGCGATTTTCGACACAATTCCAATACGTTCCCTATACATTAACATGTATTGTAGGGAAAAAATTAAATCTATAAAAGCCTGCATTTATGCATGTACATAATGTAATATTTATGTTAGACGTTTAATTCCGGGGATTTATACAATCATTCCTAGACTTCTGTAGTCTGATATAAATTTTTATCTTCTACGGCGCCTTTCCCAGTGTGGTGATCATGGGTAGTAGCGAAAAAAAATATTTCTAGATCAAATTAATTCTTGTCTAGGGATTATTATACCAGACTTTTGCATTCCGCTTATCATTACTTTTATTATTCCATCCATTTTCTGGTCAGTATTACACTGAAATGCGTTGATAAGCAATTTGAGGACTCACTAAGATCTGTCAAGATCAGATATTTCTCAATTTATCGGTTTTCTGTACTACCACAGCTAATAATGTCGATGTTACTTATTTTCAGTAAATTGTCTGTTTTTTTATTCAAGTTCATTTAGTGCACATAATTAAACCTTACTCAAACTCATTTTCTCGTTATTTCTTTACTAATTCATTTAATTGAGTTTAATTGCGCACAAAACAAGCATAAATATTTGTAATTACACTAAATTTTCATCTGGTAACTAGACGTATTTTTAAAGGTGGTGTAGCAAAATACGAAATAACTTTTCTTAACCAGAATTAGTGTCAAAACTAGCGGAATACCCGTTGATAATCAACGGTCGCACAATAAGCAACCCCTGAATAATGTAAATTTTCTAATAATTCGCGTTTCACATTCATTCGGCAAATCAAGCATTTTGGTGTGCAGATCCTACAGACCGTTTAAACAACATACTAAAATTTCATTTTGATAAAGTCATTTTTACGGCAATTATCGTGCTAACGAACAGACAGACAGAATGAATGAATGAACAAAGTCATAAACACTTTTCAACTATGTTGTAAAGTGTTAAAAATAAATTTTATTGGTATTATATTTTTGACTAGATTATGTCAATTATGGTCTTCAGATTTAAAAATTTATTTTCGGGGATTATTGATTCGGAGATTATTGATATTTTCAATTTATTACGTTATTGTTTTATTTTGGCAAAAATTGCTAAAACTCATATACTTATTGTACGTAGTATGGGTAATCTTCTACAAATGTACTGGTATATCTTCGAATCTACGAGAATATAAGTAGTACAGGTATATTGGCATATATTTTGATAGATATTGCATATGTTGGAGCCAATTACGGCCTTCTGGTTTAAATATTACGGGGATTAATGATATTTTCAATTTATTACGTCATCTGTTTTATTTTGACAGAGATTTTGGAAACTCATATGTTATAGAACGTGTAATATTTACGGGGTTATTGATATTTTCAATTTATTACATCATCTTTTTTATTACATCATCTTTATTTAAAATTCGCCAAATTGGTGATATTCCGCCAAATTCGCCAAGCATTATGGTCGGCGAAATAGGTTATTCTTAAAGTAGATAAACGACTAATGGCGTCAAATTAGAATGCTATTACCCAAAGTGTCCTCTCTAGTGAATGGAACGAGCTAAATCTACGAGAATTATGATAAATTTATCGCAAAATGTTACATATGAAAAGTGAACAGATTTCGCAATATATATACTTTTTACGAATTTTATGTGATTTTTTGATAAATATATTTGAAAAATTTGCAATATATCGAGAACGGATCGTGCTAGCATTCTAAAGTTTATGCCAATCATTTTCTAATGAAATATTACACAAGAAGTGATTATTTACGTAACTTTATTGAATGTTTTAATATTTTGATGATTTTTTCAAAATTTCATTTCAAAATTTAGGTGTGTTCTCAACATTCGACTGCGTGTAAAAACAATAGACTTCCAGTATTCACCGATTGTGATTTTTATACCGAATTTTGTTCTAATCACTTTATTCGTTCGTGAGATATCGCCTTTAATCACTCACACGCACACCTCAAAGACGTCTGATTCGTGTTCAGGGATGCTTGAAACGTACTCTCCCGTCGAAAACTCTAATTTGAATTTTCGATCCTGTCACAATACTTTCCTTATGTATTATATGTATATAAATAAAATAAAATATGTATATGAAATAAATTCCATCGATATTGCATTTTTGATAGGATTATATCAATTACGGTCTTAAGGTTTAAACATTATTATTATTGATATCTTAGGGGATTATTGATATTTTCAATGCATTATGTCATTGTTTTATTTTGACAAAAATTGTTGAAACTCATATTGTAATACGGTAATTTTCTACTAACACAGGGCATATCTTCTAATCTATGAAAATATTAGTAGTACGAGGATATCTTCCCATACAATTTTAGCGCTTTCATTTTGGCATATATTGAAATCAATTACGGTCTAAAGATTATTGATAAAGATTTTGGGATTACTGATATTTTTAATTTATTACGCTATCTTTTTTATTTTGGCAAAGATTTTAGAAATTCATAAGCTGTAGTACGTGTAAATTCTACTTACATCTATATATCTTCTAATTTTAGCGGTTATAAGTAGTACTAGCCCCATACAAATTTAATGCTTTTATTTTGCGTATATTGATTCAATTTCATATGTTTTGTAAATGTGTTTACAAACGGGACCAGGATGTCTTATTCCTTAGATCTGCCCGTGACGATAATTTTACATAGCGAGAACAGAAATTCTTAAATTTCTTTTTACGAGCATTATACTAAATATTTTAATAGAATATTTTGATAACCAATGTCATTTAATATGCTATTGGAATTTGCCCATAATTGTGAATTTTAAGTCTGTGTATATCATATACTCCCTACGAAGAACGGATATACTGCTAGTAATTAATAAAGTAAGCTACTGATTATTCAGCGAAATAATGAACACAATAATATTGGTTTTTAAAATTCCCGTTATTCATCTATACAGAGTAGACACTTATATTTACCATCTCCAATTTGGCATCTCATTTTATCTGATCTCGGAAAACAGATTGTTGCAATATGTTTGAAACCAAAATGTAAGACATTTTCAAAATGTCGCTTGTAAACTTTTAAACATTAGCAAACTTACATGGAATTACTTAAATTATAGTAAATAGGAAAACCAATACCGAATTTGTAACCACTTACCTAAACATTAAGGCTTGTGTGATTCTGACTCAGAAATATGTATGTATAAAATTTGACGAATATGTGTGTGTGTTGAAGACCCAGACCGTCCGACTCGTCCAGAGGACTTAAATATGTGTGTGTGTGGAGGAATTGATTGGTTTCACCAGAATTTCGAATGAACTTTTTAAACAGAGTTATTCCCAATAAAGTTTGGGTTTTTAAAGATAATCCCGAAAGTTAAAACATGAGATTTTAACAGTCGTAAAAATTTTTGTCCAAAACATCTAAAATAGTGGAAAAGAAAAATGATCTTTACTGGCAAACACATGAGATACTAAAAAACGTCTGTCAAAAATGTCTGTAATACTGAAAGAAAGATGATGTTAAATCGCAAAACATATTCTGAATATATTTGTCGAAAACTTCCATAATATTAAAAGAAAAATTATCTTTTATCGCAAAAACATGATATTCTAAAAAACGTCTATATTACTTTAAAATAGATATTTAATAGCAAAATATATTCTGAATATGTCTCGCCAATAACGTCTATAATATTGAAAGAAATATCCTTTATCGCGAAAACATGAAATTTTGAAAACAGTCTATCAAAAACATCTATAATACTAAAAGAAAGATGATCCTTAATCGTAATACATTGATGTATATTCCATTGCCAAACAGTTCACCAAAATTACTTTATCTGAATCAAACTAAAAATTCTGAAATGCCCTAGATATTTGTTTGTGATACCTGAATCAATTAAAACATTTAGCTTCCACAAATACGAACTCTCACTCTTGCCATTTACACCAGTAAATAAAAACAGAATTCAACCACCTCCAGTTTAATTAGTAGAATCTTTAGAAATTTCAAGGCCAGAGTCATTTCTAAAAAATGCAAACATTGGCATTGCATCTCTTTTGACAGGAAGGCAATCTAATTTTAGATTGCTGAAAAAGTTTCGCACTCTTAATTCATGGTTAATAAATTTCCGCTTCAGCCAAGTTACGAAATACTAGGTTTTCTATTGCAGTCTTTGAAAGAAGCATTCGAAAACGAAAACTTTTTATTTTGTCCTGATCTTTTCATATGTACTTATTTTATAGAGATCTCCATATTTTCAAATACAATGAAAATTCAAAATTATCTTTTACTTGAATACAGAGTATAACTGCATATTATATCTCACGTAATAAAATTTTCTTTAAAACAACTTTTATAATATCCAAAGAACATGATTGAAGAAAAGGCATTTAATAGTTTCTATATTATTTTCACAGACAGACTCAATACTTTTACAACCAGGTTTAAGTGTATTTGCAAACAATCGCAACTTGGCCACCATGAAAATCTGAAATGCCTTCTTGATATAGCCCCGTAGCAAACTTGGCCACCATGAAAATCTGAAATGCCTTGATATAGCCCCGTAGCAAACTTGGCCACCATGAAAATCTGAAATGCCTTGATATAGCCCTGTAGCAAACTTGGCTCACTGAATGCAAACTGTTTACGGAGAGGGCGGAAAGGAGGTTGCATATAGATCAAAGATTTAAAAGAAAAAAAAAATGACAGTTCGTGTTCAAATTCGTTACAATGCAATCGAAGAATATCTTAATTTTCAATTAATACTTATATTATAAATTAAGCAATCACATAATTAAATGTACAATAAATATATATTTTTATACATATTTACATTTTAAATGCAATAGTTATCCAAAAATAGCTATCACAGCGTGATAGGTAGTTAAAATCTATCTTCAGCTTATTTTGCCAATAGATGCAAATGGTTGGTTAATCCATATTAAAAAAAACATCATCAAAGCAAAAGTTGGTTCACGATAAACAAACATATGACTAAACTAAAAAATTATAAATATATACTCTTGCGCTTTTAAGATATTTTCTAAGTGCAATAGATTCAAACTACGGAAGCTATACTGTGCATGTAATATTATAAGAAATACACTTATCTTTTAAAATATTATGTAATTTAGCAACAAAATATGTAAATTGAAAAGCCACGTATGATTTATTGCATGTATCTCTATTGTTTTAATATATCCACATATCTATTATCCTTATCTTGTGTAAAAATAACTCAATACACAGATTTTGCTGAATGTAGAAATTGTAATGAAAACGAAATATATCCACGTTTTCTGCAAATAAAAGCAATTACTTTACTTTAAACATTTCGACAATACTGAAAGCAGATTTAAAACATTTTCAGTTCTAAAGTGTTAAAAAAAACTTACTTCTTTTTAATCGTATTCTTGATCTTCTCGAGGTACTAGGTTGATCTTCTGGAAACAGATCTAAACTGATACTACTCGGTGCGTGCATTATTAAAAACAATATTTAGAAATAATGGGCACTTTATATTTACTAAATAATTGCTAATAATTCACAGTTTAAAAAAAATCAACGTCATGAATCTTCTTCACCTCTGCGTGGAAGCTGGTAATGCAATTTCAATTGGAACTAGTATATTGAGTTTAAGTTACGAAGTATTTGTAGTTCTAGTTATGGTCAGAACTATTACATTTGATCCAGGTCCATTTATATTTGAAGCGCAGAATAAAAAAGTATAGTTTGTAAATTCTATTCTGCAGTTGGTTAGCTATGAAGCAAGTTATATACAACACATTAGTAACGGAACCAATTGAATTCATGTAAAACATGTAACAGCAAGGTTCTTTAATTTAAGGTTGTGCGCTCATCCGGAAAAAAATCAAAAAATTGTCAGTTTGATGTCATGAGAGTTAGACTTCGTCATTCGTGATCTCACGGTCAAGAGTAAACTTTGAAAGGAGTTGCCAAAACACAAAACGTTTTCGCATTATTACAGTTAAAATTGTTTGTTCATTTTCAAGTAGCAATATCTAGACGTAAACAACTTGCTAACGCTGATATTTCAAATTGTACTGTCAACTTGCTAACGCTGATATTTCAAATTGTACTGTCAACTTGCTAACGCTGATATTTCAAATTGTACTATGCGCATAGGATCCAATGATGTCCAACGAAATTTAGTGACGTCGTGGGGTAAGATGAGAATCGCAGTTAACAAGTTCGGTCCCTCTTGAGAGCCTGAGGACAAAATCCCCATGTCGTCATATGCGCAGAGCCAGATACAAATAATGAAGTCAATCATACCCGATACGAGTTTCCCCTGGGTAACAGATCTTCCAAATTAAAAAAAAAATTAAGCTACGTTCAAAACTGTCGACCGGTTATTTGACGCTCAGCTTAGTCACAGAAAGTACCATTACGTTTTCACGTTTTATTTTATTGGCAGAAATGGGTTTAGTAGAAAATTAGAATATATATTAAAATGGAAAAATTCATGATGGAGGACAAAAAGTTTTAAACTGAGGCACAAACTGAATATGCGCATGTGATCGGAATAGAAAATAAAGAAAACTTGGGAAATATAGTTGAAACCAAGAAATTTGTTAAGTGAAGTTTTGGACAACTTAAGCCGGGATCCGAGCGAAATATTTTTGATTCACAATTTCGCAAAAAACAACGACAACTAACTAACTTGCAAATTTGCGGAACGAAAGTGTTTCAATTGGAACTCGGCCTTAAACTCATTCCCTAAATCCCATGTCCATGTTTCCCGAAGTCCATGTTTTGTGTTACAGCAGCATCTTGGATTCGTAGCTTTTAATACACACATATGTTAAGGACATGAGCAAAGTTTCAAATCCACATATTGTAGTACGGGTATATCTTTCAATAAACGGGTATAATCTTCTTAATCTACGAATGTATGTACTGTATGAAAGTATAGTAGTAAGGGTATATCTTTTGATCCACGAGAATATACATGTAGTATGGGTATATCTTCTAATAGAATTTCAGAGTTTTCATTTTGACATATATTGATTCAATTTCATATTTTCTGTACATTTGTTTACAAACAGGCTCAGGATGTTTTATTCTTCAGATTTGCTGCGAAGATAATTTTGTATAGCGAGAACAAAGATTCTTAAACTTCTTTTTAAGAGCATTTATTTAAATATTATTATAAAATGCTTTGAATAACAATGTAATTTAGAACACTATAAGAATTTTCACATTGTAAATTTCGTAAGACGAACGAGTGTACTGCTAGTGGGTAATAACATTAATTTTTAGATTTAAATTTTATAATTGATCCGTACAATAAGATAATAACTAATTTATATGATAACAAAAGTAATTATAAAGTTAATATTAATAATTATTAGAATATTATTCATGTAATTCTGTTCAATTATTTCGAAATATAATAGTTAAGCAATTATTAAAAGTTTATAGATGATCTAATAAAAATATCATAATATGCATATTAATAATCTTAAAAAAATAAGTAAATTATATTACTACCCAATAATTAATAAAATTATTCTAAAAAGTTCAAATTAACTAAACATTAATAAATACATTCTCATTATCAGTATCATCCTTCTCTAATAATATATTAGCTTTAGCATTATTTTGATCACTGTGGCTTACGCATCACCACTGTAACTTTTTGTATATATTTCTATATTTTTCTTAATTTTTTCTCGCTCAATTATCAGCTATTGTTAACATGCAAAATCTCACTGACCATTCTGCCAGGAGATATTAAATCGTATATGAAATTCAACAGTTTGCTGTACTATAATTAGGTTAAAATTTTTATGCTTACATTTATATCTAATAATGATGTATTTCTTATTGTTATTTACAATATTTACTCTTGATTAGCTACACTGATTGTCATCTTTATCAGCATAAGTGGTAATATTCTTTTAGTGTGGCAAAACTCATTTTAATGTTTTTAATTAGCAAACGTTGAAGTTTAAGATTTCCGCACAAGACGGATATTAGGCTTAGTTCATTCTTCCATTTTCTGATAATAATCTCTTTTATTCTGAGGGTAATGGTTTTTCTAGTTCTTTTCGGGGGGGGGGAGGACAAAGTGGCCTTTTTGTCTTTTGTAACAAGGCTATTTAATGTAAAGCACTAGGTTTTTGAGGCAAATTGAAATTGTATGCCCTTCCCCTGATGATTTTACAATTTTCTTACCTCCAATCTCTTGCTATCCAATCGAATCTATTCCATTATTCTAATAATCTGTTCCGTTTCTTATGTTTTGTGGTCTCTTTTATTTCCCCCATTATTTCATTCCTACTTGACTTGCATTCCAATGTTTTCTTTTTATTGTTTATTGATTTCTTATAATTAGTCTCATGCTCTTTGCAGCATTTCTTCGAGGTCAAATGCTGTATATAGGTCAAATGCAGCATTTCTTCGAGATCAAATGCTGTATAAAACTTTTTGCATGCCGTCCGTCACTGTGAAGACGTGATCCTTTGTAATTGGCATCCTTAGCACGAATTTAAAATTTATTTATCCATGATTTTTTGCACCAAAAAATTTTAAGGCAATTTACTAATCGATTTTTGCAATGTGATCGTTTATAAATGAAATGTAATTCAATGCTTTGTTGATTAGCCGAACATTTGGTGAACCATTATTATTTTATTATTCAGTAACTAAACCTGGTTCACCAATTCAAAGTGAACAGGACATTCAATGAACGAAAAATTACTGCCAGATCAAGATTGTGAAGTCCATTTTAATCGCACCCTACTGCAGCAAATAGTTAGAGTAATAAAGTCAAAATATCCTTCACACTTATTTATAGCTAATCATCATATTTCACCTGATATTGATTAGACTTATATTAATTTTTCTTATATTTTCTGAATTTTTTAGTCATCCTAACTGAAAATATTGCGTTTTATCTCACTTAGACATAATGAAGAAATTTTCAGTTTAGTCAACTTTCATTTGGGATCATTTTATTTGCAAATACAGCTTTCAGTTAATATAAGTGGGCATGCCATTCAGAGATTCAGAGTTCCAAAATATTTTGCAGAATGAGTCTGCTTTAATAGTTTAAATTTTCGAAGTAAAACGCATATAAATTTCTTTGATGGGAATGTTGGTGAGTTCTTAAGAGCAATATAAGAAGTTTTTGCGGTCGTACTGAAATTTATTTAGAATTTCCTCAAAAGTTAGATATCTTAGGATGATTAATCAGCCTACTTAAACTAAAAGTTTTAAACATCACTTTTGGATGAACATTTTTTTATTTGTGTGTGCTTGAACTAGCAAAGTAAGTTGAAGGAAAAAATTTAACTTCTCTCAAGTTTTATTACTTAAGGATGTGGTTTAAGTTTGGAGAACTCACTCGAAAAAACCTTCTACTTAGCCCTAATGAAATGTTATCTTGATATATTTTGGTACTTCAACACGCTAGCATACGCACTGTTTTCCATATCGCTCCTACGCATATGGGGCTGAAATCTACCCCCATGAGGAAATATGTATAATTTGCAGTGTTCACTCTGAATTCTTCTTTCACTTCGCAATTTCGTCCCAGAAGCTCAAGGGTACAGCCTTGGCTGGCCAGTCCGAAGATATGTGGTTTACTTCCCAGTTGGGACAGCAAGGTTATTTACAATGGCGTCCAAACGAATTAACTTGCAGTTTAGTGCAATGATGTCGGTGGTTTTAAGATAACCCTTTAACGACTAGCACGGATTAAGTGGACTCTGGAATATTGAGCACGATTTTAAATCGGGAGGATAACGACCTCGCAAGAACTAATCTGGAGGATAAAATCATAGGGATAAAATCATAGGAGGATAGCATCAGGAGGCTAACCTTGGGTAATTGAGTTGCACGTCAATTTTGCATTAGAGGGCGGAGGATGAATCCACTTCGACTGTAAGAGCTTGAAATTCCATCCTAGAAGCTGAACGGTAGAGCTTCGGCTGTCCAGGACAAGGGTTCGTGGTTCAATACCGAGATAGGGCAGCAAGGTTCTTTAAAATATTTTGTTGTACAATTGTAGAAACGGAAAAGAGGTAACTTCAAGCATTTAAATGGCTGTTAAAAAGTTGTGTACTCACTGTTCAACGTTTTTTTTTTTACTTTAATAGTTTCTAAAATCTTTACTGTACGGATCTTATTTCCGAAATGAACAAAAAAAATACATATATGTATCCATAAATGTATTTTCACATGTGTCAAAATCACATTCTATACATGCATTGCAATTAAAATTTTCAAATAATCGAAGTGTGTGTATATAAAAAATAGTAAAAAATAGTAAAAAAATTAGTATATAAAAATAGTAAAAAATAAGTATAAAAGGTGTGTCTGTAATAGAAAATAATTTCAAGTTTTAAAAAATTAAAGAAAAAGTATTTTATCAAATTTTAAAATCATTCATACTTCATTTTATTTTTCATTATTAGAATAACTAATAGGAAGTTATTATGACTTACATAATTACATATATTTTACATATAATTACATATATTTTACATATAATTACATATAATTACATATATTAATTACATATATTTTATGACCTTTATATTTTTCGTTATAGATGAAATGACAAATTTCCATAAAAAATTTACATTACATTAAAATAATAATTATACCTGCCTATTAAATATAGTTATTATCACTTAGATTTTAGTAACGTTTGATTAACTATTTAAAGTTAACTGTGTTACAATTTAAGTGTTGAATTTTCAGCTAGGAACTTGGATTTTCAGCTTCGATTTCAACTTTTACTTCCATACCTCTTTAGCAGATTAGCGATTTTATATTGGCCGCATATCGTGCATTTCGTTGTACCAAATTATTTATAAAATATCGAATTAGCGATTTTATATTGGCCACATATCTTGAATTTCATTGTACTATATTATTTAGGAGATATTGAAACGTCTGCAATTTGCGATTTTATATTGGCCTCATATCGTGAATTTCATTGTACTATATTATTTAGAAGATATCGATAAGTCTACAATTATTCCGTTATCCCAAACGGGCATATTTAACAGGTAAAAGTCAAAAAATGGGTTGTTCTTTAAGAATTCATATATTCACAATAAAATATTTCTCAAAAAATATATATTTCCCAATTATATAAAACTCAAGCATTTAAAATCAAGTTTTAATTTGACTGTCAATTGAAAAGTGATCCAGAAACTACAACGCTTATAAAAAAAATATATAGTGTTAGCAATACATGATTTACCTACAGATTAAAAATCTCGATTTTTTGGTAAACAGTAATAGAAATCAAGGTTTTGTTATAATTTAAATTCGCTGATGGCTGTTAGTAATTAAAATGCGCATACTAAAGCGTTTGTAATCGTTTGATTCTTTTGAGTGAAATCGCGCATCAAAGTAAAGTTTCACATACCTAGATAACAGCTTATGATAATTCATAAACAATGATTTTTATTTATGTCTGGTTAGAAATACTTACAAAGCATTTACCCATTCTATAATAATGGACATTTTCAATTCATTTATATGATTTTTCCATTTTAGATGATAAACTTACAATATCTGACTGGTGCTTCTTGCGTCCTATGAAACGTGTTAGTTTCATTTAAATAAAAAATAATCAAATAATGAAAATCAAACAGCTACTTGTATAAGATTTTAAATATAAGTATTTTATAATGCTTTGTCTGTTTGCTAAAAAAATTTACAAAAATTGAGGATTTTCTCTTGATTCGATCTTGGATCCCATATGGAGAGCGATACCTCACAAAATAATCAAGCACATTTAATCAAATTCGGTATGTTTATTCAATTGGTAACAACATAAACCTTATGAAATTTTAGAAAAGATCTAGTTGAAAAAAAGCTTTAATTTGGGATATCGTTTTCCCACAAAATTGAAATTTTTTGTAGGAAAAGTTCTGTAATAGACACATCAGATATTTTCTTTATGAAATTGAATGTTTATAGTTTTTAAGTAATCATAAACTTCAAACTTGACCATGAACTTGACTTAAACACCAATTACAAACATGACTCCGTAGTTGAATTTTCCAGTTTAATTAACTGAAATGTGGATCAACTAGACTTTCCCATACCAGAATCAATTTTTAAATAGTTTGTGTATTGTTGTTGGGTTTTTTTTTCAAATGTTACAGGTAAAATTTGGAAAAATCGAGATTGTTGGTCTGAATGTTTACAACTATAATGTGCCACCCTTCAATTTAAAGAGCTTGAAAAAATCTACTATATTTCACGAAGTTCCCCCGTGGAGGTGACTTCCCCCCCCCCCCCCCGAGGGGACCTAATGACGTTGCGAACAGAACAATTGTATCGCTGTTATTTTAACAACAATAATTGAAACTATTGGGTCTTGTGATCATTATCCCATAAATAACATATTTTATTCATGATTACGTCCAATTTTGTCGTATGCTATCATGTTAAAAAAATATATAATTTCAAACAAATTTCGAAGTTTGCTCTCAAATTTCAAAAGAATTCTATCTAATTCTAGATTTTTTATAACAAAGCCGGATATAAAATTTCGTGTTAGTTCATTAATATATGTGGCAGTTTTGTTTGTAGAAGAAATCGACCACAGACATACTTACATATAGACAGACGGACATCACTCCAAAAATAGTTAAAACGTGTTCAGGAGGTCCTAAAACTTATTTTGGCATCAAAATCTCGAATTCGAAAATTTTCGTAAAATAAATACTTTCTCTATACTCTGTTACATATTATGAGAAAGTAAAAATAAAGCGTAAACTAATTAACTACTAAAACGCAGAAAATTTAAAATTTTACTTCAAATTCTCCGCATATACTTACACTGCATTCCAGATTATTTGTTACCGCCAAAGGAATTTAATCTAAGCGCATTTATAAAATGCGTGGCTGTCTTGAATGTGATTCCGGCCCTCTTGGGCGATTTTGTAGTCTAGAGACAATTTTTCACAGCATCGATTTCTCTAAAATCAAAAGATTTCCCCTCATTCCTTCTCTTCAACCGATAAGTGTGAGCTCGATATTTCATCCCTAGTGGTCGATGGACTTCTATGTCACCTATCGTACTGGAATGTCCAATACAGTCTTGCTTCGCGATTTTAACTGGACATTTTAGATCCGCAGTGAGGCGCGCTTTTAAACCAAACTTCGATGTTTCAGAAATTGAATTCCGTCAAGGGAGCAATTCCGAAAAAGTAGAGAGAAAGATGGTTAAAAGCTATTTTTTTAGTGTAAAAAGCAGTATTTATAGCTGGGAGAGGCAATAATTGTTTCTAATCGTGTGATTTTTTTTGGTGTCAAATATGTTTTTAACACTCCTCAGGGCACGCCACGAAATGTAACAAAACACCATCGGGTACGCTGCATCTCTCAGATACATGGAGGGTTTTAATCATGTATCTTCATTTACTTATTTTAAATTTTAATAATTTATATATTTAAGCAAAGCCCTTGACTTTGCTCACAATCACTAATGAACTGATTTACAACGTAGAAGGCAGCGCAAATTAAGATGAATAGCCATACGTACGTTTCAAAAATCAACTGTATTTCCTTCTTCAGTGCAAAAAGGCTGAACTTCAACGCCCAAATAAAGGTGAAGCTATGTCGGCCAAACTTAAATGACTAAACCACAAATAAAGTGGCGCCACTTAGTGGCACAAAAGGGAAATAGAACTAGAAAAACAAAATAAAAATAACTATAAACATGAGACCCAAACAAGAAAAAAAATTAAAGACATAGAGTATGAACACAAGAAAAAAAATGTAAACATGCTGGTAGCATACCTTGGAGAAATAGAGAGTCACTGACAAATCGTTAATTAGATTGGAGTTTTTATTAATATGAAAAAATTCAAAGAAATCGAAATCGAAAACTGAAGAGCACTTTGAATAATGGAGGCAGCAGAAAAATCAAACGGGTGATTATGCTAGTCATCCAATATTGATTAGCGAAAGATAGTCATCAATTTCTTGGGTTTATACTTAATTTTGAGGTTCTTTTATGCGGTATTTTTAAATAGCGTTTAATTCGACCTATGCACGATAATCCTCAGTGACAAGAAATTTGATAAATGCTCCATTTACCAAACTTTTCAAAATGATCCTTATGCGAAGAAAATTTAATTTTACTGATAATAGAAAATATCACTGTATTCATCAAACGTATTCAGAATTATAGCAGTATTATGACTAATTTTAGAACAGAAAAATAGGCATGCAATATTGCTAAAAGTTTTAACTTGAACTCCCTAGCTTTGAACAGGCTTAAAAATTTTTGAAAAGGCACGGTGAACAATATTCGATGAGAATCCACGAACTAAGGCAACAGCTTTTAAATATTCCAGATCGGACTTTAAAAAGTCAGAAGTAAAACATAATTTAATAGCACTGTAGACATAAGTATTGAAAACGACGATCTTTTGATTAGGGGATAAGAAGAAGTATTATGAGGGGGTAATGTAACGGCAAAAGTCTTACAATAAATAGTTATTACAATTTCTTTTTATTGCGAATAAAAAGAGCATCCAAGAAAGAAAGATAATTATTACATTTAAGTTCACAGGTAAATGGAATAAAATAATCCATAGCATTATAGAAAGAATACTGACAAAATTCGCATTAGACTAATCAAGTAGAACAAAACAGTCATCCACATAACGAACATAAAAGGGAATCACACTAATGTCGCACAATAGTCCTTTTAGAGGATTATCCATAGCCATGCCATCAGACACGATAATGCAATCACTTTGAAAGACGAAAGTATTCTAAGACAAACATGTACGTCTTGAAGACAGGCTATTAACTTCAAACTGAAAGAAATAAAATGTCCGTAACCTTTTTCTAAGACATAACAAAGCACCTTCAACAGAAACAGTAGTAAAGAGT
Source organism: Amaurobius ferox (assembly GCA_951213105.1). Taxonomy (NCBI): domain Eukaryota; kingdom Metazoa; phylum Arthropoda; class Arachnida; order Araneae; family Amaurobiidae; genus Amaurobius; species Amaurobius ferox. The sequence goes on along the minus strand of OX578142.1, from coordinate 91,382,242 downwards.
GACTTGACGCCAAAAGAAGCCATAACGAAGTTATCAGATTTGCAATTTCGGAAGTCACAAGAGTGCTTAGTCGAAAGCCCAGACCACCCGACTCGTCCGAAGACTTGGAGCAGCAGATTGGATGGTCGACAAGAGTGCTTAGTTGAAGACCCAGACCGTCCGGCTCGTCCTGAGGACATGAGCAGCCATTTGGACGGCCGGAGACAAGAGTGCTTAGTGTAAATATTGCTACAAAGTAAGGGAGAAAAACGAAAAACGGAAATTAGCCAAAGGTTAAGAAACAGTGTCAATATTAGAAACTAAATGTCCGAAGGGAGCACCAACTCTACGAACTTTAGGTAGAGCTTATGCTCTACCCCGTTCATAGAGTTGGTAACATCTATAATTATCTAGCACAATTTTCAATTGAAGTAATTGGAATATTTCGAAATAGACCTTTTAAAATGTAATAAATTTTTTAATATTTGTATAAAAATAAAGTCATGAAACCGAATATTTGTGCTTTAGACTGTTCGGGAATTTATACCTCGAATTATCGCGATAGAAGATGTCAATTTGTCTTGAATGGGAGGTACATAAAATGAAAGTTGTCAACGGGAAAATGTAAAGAAAAATAATAGATTTTCAATTGTTTGTAATTAATCGCCGCCTTTTTTCGCAATTTGCTTCAAAAAAAATATAAAAATCAAACACGAATCGTAGCATTTAGTGGGATAGGCAGTTGGGATGTAAACATACGAAATTCAAACTATCTCAATTTGATAGCTATTTACTTGAAATTAAATAGGTAGTAATATGTAACACAGTAAAAAATAAATATATGAGGTTGGTAGAAAATTTCTAGGAAACAGGAATTCCATATAATTTCCCAGTAACATTCCACTGATTTTTCTATTATCTACAAGAGAAAGAACTAATAGATACTAAAAAAATCGGTGGAAAGTTAATAGAAAATTAAATGCAATCCCTGCTTCCTAGAAAGTTTTTACCTCATATATTTTTTTCACAGTATATTACAGAGCATTTACGTAAATATCATACGATTCTGATAATAGTGACGCGAGTTAGGATATTTTCCTCATGTGCACTTTATCTGCCACAATTTCTTGATTAAGTTCCGTGCGTGATATTTTCAACCGTGGAATGCTGCTACGAAATAATTAGTTGAGGCGGGCGCTTTATTTAATGACTGTTCTTGTTTATTAAATACCTTCGTTGCTCGCTTGTCATAGAATAAATGTACAATTTACTTTCATAAACTTTCAAATTTAATGTAGTAAATAAACAGGAAAAAATGAACGAAAGTGAGTTATATTTACATAATAGAATAACGCTATATCAAATGTTCTGCGTTTTATTTAAATAATAATTTCATGAATATTTTGCAAAAAACTGTGATCGCTCCTAACATATAATATTTTACATCCATTTAAAATTTAGCACTTAAAAATTTAAAATCAATGCTAAATTGGTCTAATTTTGTTTAGTTTAGACTTGAATTTTCTGTTTTAAATTTTAAACTGGAGTTCATTAGCTACTGAATTAATTACATCTAAAATATTACTTAATCCTTTACAAATATTTATAATCTTCTTCGTTCTTTAACCCAGACCGTCCGACCTACCAGAAGGTGTAAGGTATCTGTTTGGACGGCCGGGAAATGCCACCCAATTCAAACAGGAACCCAGTGGGGGGTGGCACCCACAGGGACCTGCCCTCCTTCCTCTACCACCAACCTCTCGGAAGGACTTACAAACCGACATATTTAAAGTACCCGTACTCCGCGTGAATACGGAGACAGTTTGGGCATGCCGGGAGCGAACTCGGGTCGGTACAATCCCCGCGTGTTAACCACCGGGCTGCATCACCCCCTAAATATTTATACTGTATACTTCAGATTGTTTATTATGGCATAACAATTTAATCACGGCATAATTTTAAGTACGAAACGAAAGGGTTGGATTCAACTTCCGCATTCTTCCTGGCCAATGTTCGGGATAAGGAGACTCTATCTCTTGGAATCGATTTCTCAAAAATAAATCAACGATTTTTCTCTCGTTTTCCTCTTCAGTCGATAAGTTTGCGTTCAATATTTCACTTCTAGTACGATGGGCTTCTTTGTTACTTACCTTAACGAAATGCTTAATACAGTCTTGCTTCGCTATTGTAGCTAGACATTTTTGATCCGAACGCCGACGCTACAGAGAGGTATTGTGCCTGAAGAGAAATGTCAGATGAAGGAGAAATGCGCCGTAGAACATTTATTGAATATTTGATTAATATTTGAAAACTGGCAAATGCTTCAGTTGTTTTCAATTTGGTCGGTTTATTCTGTGAGAATTGCTTAAGGGGGGGGGGGCGGTATTATAATTTGCCAGCTCAAAATTCGTTGTTTTCTGGAGACGGGGGGGGGGGATTCCGAATTTTATTAACATTTTATATTTATTTAAATAATATAAAAATTTTAGGGCTTGCTGCCTTATTCTTTATCTATCAATCCTGAAAAGAAAAACATGTAATGACAGTTTGTCAACACCGCTAAAGGTACAACGTCCAAAACGCTTAATAAAATGTAACAGTCCCCAAAACTTAAATCAGACATAAACCACAATTAAATGTAGAGAAAATCACTCAAGGACGCATTTCACTTCTGTTTTAACAAAAATAAAAATCATCAAAAACAGATACAACAGCTCTAAACAAAAATGGACCGTTCGACCTATCCGAAGGTATAAGGTATCCGTTTAGACGGCCAGGCAGTTCCACCAATTTAGATAGGAAGTCATTGGGGGCGACATTCACATGGACCGTACTCTTCTTCCCCTACCACCAACCTCTCGAGAGGACTTTCGAACCCGCAGATTTAACGTGCCCGTACTTTGCTTAGATACGGGATAGTTTGAGCAGCGCCAGGAATCGAACTTGGAGCCTACGAGTGTAATCCCTGTGCCTTAACCACTGAGCTATCCCGTCCCAAGAAAACAACTGTCTTATGAAAAATATTCCGTCCAGTAATGTAAAATTTGACAAAATGTCAACAAAAAAAAAAAAAGGAAATCACCGTTTTGTGCGCCAAATATGATGAATTCCATTCAGGTGGAAACGTATCATCAGCGCTTTTCACATATAATTAGAATACGCACAATGCCGAAAGAGAACGATGGCCGAACGTTCCATATACTTTGGTGCTCTGCCAGAATTGTAGTTTTCACCATACGGGGAATACTCGAGTGCAGCTGCGCAGCACTGTAATTTAACTTTATACACACTTCATTCATTAACGAAGCAGTGCGCCAAGGTATGAAAATTTTCTCGTTCTCTTTTGGCATTTTGTTTATTCTAGTTATAAGTGGGAATCGTATATGAAACGTTCTCACCTGACTGAAATCATACTTTGCGCCCAAAACAGTAATTTAATTTTTTTTTCTCTGACATTTTTCCGAATTTTGCATTACTTGGCGGATTTTTCATCTTACAATACAAACAATCATTTTATTTGAACGTGTTGTGCTTTTTAATCACGAAAATACGTTTGCGAAAACATTACTCATTTCTAAACACACTCTTTTATGCTGCAAAGTATAATGATAAACTTGCCTTAAACCACAAAATTTCAACTTTCCGCCATAAACTTGACCATATTAATTTTTAAATTTTAACGATTCCTCTACACATTTATTTGCACTCCAGAATAACTAAACATTTCTAAAATTTGCAGTCTTCGATTTGAATCCATCTTGAGCCATTTTATTGATTTGAATCTTAAACCATCTTCCTTAGGTGACCTTGGGGTCTGGAGACTATTTTTTCATGGCATCGAAATCTGAAATCCGTTTGCGAAAACATTACTCATTTCTAAACACACTCTTTTATGCTGCAAAGTATAATGATAAACTTGCCTTAAACCACAAAATTTCAACTTTCCACCATAAACTTGACCATATTAATTCTTAAATTTTAACGATTCCTCTACAAATTTATTTGCACTCCAGAATAACTAAACATTTCTAAAATTTGCAGTCTTCGATTTGAATCCATCTTGAGCCATTTTACTAATTTGAATCTTTAACCATCTTCCTTAGGTGACCTTGGGGTCTGGAGACTATTTTTTCATGGCATCGAAATCTGAAAGTTAGTTTCCCATTTAAACCGATAAGTACTATGCTTTTGATACTTTATCTCTGACAGTCAATGGGCTTCTTTGCCACCTATCTTGAAGGAATGTCCAATACAGTCTTGCATTGTGATTTTAACTGACTATTTTTGATCTACAGTCAGAGAGTTATCAATGAACTCCGATTTTAGAAATTTATTTAAGTCAGGTCTTCGATTTTAGAAGAGGTGGAAATAAAAGCTTCTTAAACATTTTTACTGAATATATTTATTAAAATATATTTACTGGTGAGGACATTTAGAATTGTTTTAAATTTTAACTTGATTGGAATTTTTGAATGTGAGTTTTATTTTGGCGTTAACAAATAACGATGTTTATGATGAATAAGGTTTTTATAAATGCAAAAATGTTCAAGTATTTTGAAGCAGATAGTATTAAAAATGGAGACTTTATTAGTTAACAGCCAGATGTAGCCATTCTTCCAAGGGAGGAAGGTTTTTCTATGGAGTTTCTCATGGACATAGTGTTATATTTATGTTACTTGTTAGGAAAGTGCATGAAATTTAACAACATCTCAATGCCATCTGAGATGAAGACGGTACAATCACCCTGCGGCATTCAATGCCGTAAATTCACTGTGTTTCAATCGTTAGTGTCGCAATAACTAAGATATATGTCATCCTTAAGTAATATGAACTCTACTAACAAAAACGTTCTATATCAGAACATTCTATATAATTACCCTCTATTCTATATCAACAACAGCATTCTATATTATTTTATTAAACATTCTATATAAATTCAATAATCTACTGTACCCTTGTATTTTCCTGCAAAGGTGTACCTGCAATAATGCAGTTATATAAAATTTTCTATCTTTAAGAGTGGTCATGGGCCAGAAAATGTTTTTCGGAATATAATGCAATAAGCAGGCCGCGATTTGGAAAGTTCTATTCTAAGCCATTCACAGAATTTTAAAGCATTCTTCAACATTTTTAACTAAAACAATAAATTTGTGTGAAACCTGTCATTAATTTACTTTTTAGTTTGAACAAGCTACTCTAAACTTTAAACTAATTAACTGCTAAAATATTTGAATTTGAAAAAAAATCATTTTCTCTTACATTTACAATGCACCAGATCATTTATTCTTTAAATAAATTCAATCTGAGAACGCTTATGAAATGCTCAAATAAAGTCTTGAATTTGATTCTAGGCCTTTTCTTGAGCGATTTGTAATCTAGAGACTATTTTTCACGGCTTCGATTTCTCAAGGGAGATCGTAATGTTTTCCCCCTCAGCCGATAAGTGCACGTTCAATATTTCACTCCTAGCGGTTGATGGGCCTCTTTATCACCTTGTGGATTGTCCGATAAGACTTGCATCGCGATTTTAACTGGACATTTTATATCAACCCCCACCCACGCTTTGAATCAAACTGTGTTTTACCAATACAGAGAACTTGTCATAAAATATTTACTTAACTGATACTTTTAACAAAACAATGCTTGAAGCGGAAAGCAGAATTACTTGTTCATTCTAATAGACAAACCTGCATCATAAATCCGTCTTTAACTGGCCATAGGCTAAACTCTTAATATGTTATAGTCAAATCTGAACCTTAAATTACCATTAAGCCTATTAAACTTATTATTTTACGTAACATACTTTACAAACATTTACATCGCACTTTAGTGAATTTTTTTTTCTTTGCAAAACGAATTTAATCTGAGTACATTTATAAAATGCATAAAATATCTTAAATTTAATTCCAACCCCCTTTTAGGGAGATTTAGGGATCTGCAGATTATTTTTCTACATCGATTACGACATCGATTCCTCTAAAATCAAGGGAATCCCCCCCCCTTCAGCTGATAAGTGTGAGTTCGATATTTTATCCCTTGCCGTCGATGGGCTTCTTTGACACCTACTTTAATGGAATGTCCAATACAGTCTTGCTTCGCTATTTTAACTGAACATTTTATATCCACACTCGGGCGCGTTTTTAATCGAACTCCGATTTGGAAATTCAGTCCCGTTAAGGGAGCCATTTAGGAAAGGGTAAAAGGAGAAAATGCCATAAAATATTTATCGAATATTTAAAACAATATTTAAAGCGAGGAGCGTCTGAAATGGTTTTCAATTTTGCTAGTCTCATTGTGTTAAAAATTTGGAAAAATAATGTGATGAACATAAGCATTTGGGGAAATTTAAAATATTTCTATGCTTTGAAAGAAAAATGTTCAGAAATAGCATGACATATTCTATAGCAGAATTGTCCAAATTCTACAATCCGCCACCTCACAGTTTTCTGCGGAAATTGCTTTTCAGGATAAAGGAAATTATAATATTGAAAAAGAGTCATATATTTTAAAGGTTCACTGCCATATTTTATCTTTGTTAAATGTCGTATTATTATGGTTGCTACCTACATAATTTGTTCCTCATTTTCTATGCTTCCCGCCTTTTCCGGATAGCACAGTTAGTAGAACGCCGGCCACAAGTTTAATACCAGAAAGATCATTTTAATTAGATTAATGCTCAATGATGTAAGACACGCTGAATAAGGGCTAGACAGATAAGCAGCGAAATTGAAGTTAAAACTTGGAAATATTTACATCCCATAGATACACTAAATTGTTAGAAGCCAACAGGCAGCAGAGATAGAAGGTCTGGAAGGGGGTTCGACCTACACCAGGAGTTCAATCCGAAGCGATCGATATGGAAGTGCAATAAGGAAGTTCGTCGACAAGGAAGTGCGGACGACGCCCAATCACAGACGCACGAAAAGGCAGGGAAGGGTTTATCTTAAGCCAGGTGTAAAAATGCAAGACAACTAAAGGAAGTCTAGAGGAGGCTCAGTCGAAAACAGTCGTTGGAGAAATGTGTCTCGAGTTGGAATGTAGAAGGCACTCTCATTTACTTTCTTGAGAAAGATCAAATTTTTAGCAACAGAGTCGGCATAAATGATAATGAGCTTGCGAAAACAGGCGTTTCTGGCAACTAACAGTTTTGGCATTATCTAATTAACATGTACTCAAGTTACAAAAGCAACTATACCAGCTACATGTATTCGACCAAACAGGTCTAGCCAGTAGAATTAGTAATTAACTAGTTGATTGGTTGAAACCCAGACCGTCCGACCTACCAGAAAGGTGTAAGGTACCGGTGTAAGGTGTAAGGTGTTTGGACGGTCGGGAAGTCTAGTTGATTGGTTGTTGTTGTTGAGACCCAGACCGTCCGACCTACCAGAATCTCTAGTTGATTGGTGTCACATCAAACGCCTCGGATAAATCAAATGCAAAGAAAGGTGAAGTTATCAGAAAATGTTTGTTTTCTAAGTGTTTTGTTTAAGGTCCTTTAATGGCGGCTACCAAATAAAGTATCAGAATTTAAAAAGCTAAATAACGTAGTTAATAACTAATTAATAATTTACCTTTCAGAGGAGTTTGCCTTTCAGTCTCTCAATTAAAAGCATGAAATTGGAGGGGGTTTTTAAGGCTTTCCACGACAAAATGTACGATATTACATTTATATTTAAATAAATAAATTACTTAAAACTTAAAAAGCTTTTCTAAGGAGCCGACACAAATAATACACACATATACTATACAGGGTGTCCCAAAAAGTTTGAAACGCTTTTTAATTATTTACCCGTTGGAGATAAGTGGGCAATATAAACTGCAAAAATGTTGAAAGTAAGGTAGGAAATAAGACTGCGTTAATGAAATAGTCCTCCCATTAACTTTTAAAAAGTTACACTTTTTTAATTTTTATGCGACCCACTTAGGCAAATTTGGTTAACCAAAAAAATTTTGTTTTTAATGCAACAAGATCATTAAAAAAACCCGCATATCTGTATCTTTAAAATTGAGCGAGTTATATTTAATTGAAAATTGAACATTGTGAATAGGGACCATGTATCAAATTAGAAATGTAAATTTGTGACATATCACAAAAAAGATAAAACTGGATGAAAAAACATAGAAACCATTTTTGCGAATTCCTCGTAGGCTCATAATGCAATCAGGGATTCTAAAGTACTTTTCACATTGAGACATGCCATTTGTTATTTGAAACAATTAAAATAAATAAGTGTGAGACTAGAAATAGATCTCACACTTGTTTTGGTGAGACAGTTTTATGTACATAATTTATGTGTCCGAAACGTAGGACAATACCTCCAGTCTGAATGACGCCATGGTTTACAGCACGTGAACCCAAAGGTTAGATAAAACCATAAATTTAGGGGTGTCAAGACAGAGGGGGTCGAACGATCTCGTAAGAAAATGTGAAGTAACGACATTGGATAAAAGGTTAACCGATGGAGAAGGTGATTGTTGCGTAACCCTGAAGGCCGCAAATGAGAGAAAAGGGGGAGTAACAATCCTGAGGCAAGAACGAGCCACAACCTATGACTTAAGAACGACCCTATGACATTACGACGAAAATTTAAGAAATGCTGGTTGGACATCATGACTAGAACGCCGATGACACTTCGTGAATAAAGAAAAATACGTATGACTTGGCAAGAAACGGTCGTGAGTGTTCACGCCAGCAGTACAATATGATCATCGATATTACGTGTCGATGAATAATACTTCGAGTTAATTCAAGTAATATGATCGGCGAAGTACGTAGCGGTGACCAAGCCAAGACAGTCTTGAAGGTATGTGTTACTCAAATATGATATCTGGTCTTAAGTACATTTTAGGCATTTTAATACTGGTCTCAATCTCTCTGTCTGTCTGTCTGTCTGTCTGTTTGTCCCATCATCACGGAAGAACGGCGGAACCGAAATTGATGAAATTTCGTGGGTAGCCTAGAAATAGCCCCACTTAAAATTTAGTCTGCATTTTTAGTTTCTACGAGCAGTGGTTCTCGAGATATTAGTAAAAAACAAAATTTTCGTTTGTCTCATCATCACGGGAAAACGGCTAAACCGAATTTAATGAAATTTTGTGAATAGCCTTGAAATAGCCCCCCATAAACTTAGACCAAGTTTCGAGTTTTTAGGACCAGGGGTTGTCGAGATATTAATGAAAAACGGAACCTTTTCCTAAGAGTTCTACTCTCCAACTCCGTAGTTTATCCAAACGGAAAGGATGAAAATCGTTTGTTTAAAAGGTCAAAATGAAATAAAACTTTATTTCCTAGTTTTGTGCAGGATTTTTGCATTAATTAGTCACTATCGGAAAACATGAATTGTTTAAACATGTATTTAAATGGAAAAATCTACCTCCATGGATTATCTTTCACAAGCTTTTACTCAACGATGAAAAGTATAAAAAAATCAAAATGGCTATTTAATTTCGCATTTCATGAGGAAGATTCTATCTTATATCATGTTGCTCGGCAACGGAATGGAATTAAATGTGTTGTTAATATTTATTATTATTATTTCTATTTGAATAATAAATAAATGGATGTAAAAATATATTTTTAAATGGACGGTTTGATTGTTCTTTTAATTATATAAATTGCGGACTGCGTACACATCACTTTCATTTATTTTAGCAAAGAGGTTTCAAACTCATATATTGTGTTTAGCTAATAAGTTCATATATTGTGTTTACCAAATAAATTCATTTAGCCGATTGTTAAAACAGAAAAAGTGTAGAACGGGTGTATCTTATACAATTTTAGTGTTTTCATTTAGTATATACAAACGGGATCAGGATATTTTATTCCTCAGATCTGCAGATTCAGAGCTACGAATTTAGCGGAATATCGTTAACTTGGTAACATTTCTTAAACTTTACCAAATTAGCGGAAATGTCTCCAAATTGATAAAAGTGACGCAAATCAATGAAATTAAATTTGTTTTTTTAGAATAGAGTACTGAAATGATGTTTCGGTAGCATTTGTCGGTCAGTCCATCTATCCTACATAGTAACACATTTAACGAATTTTTTTAATATCACCAGATTGATAAAAATATTTGTAAATCCATAAAAATATCATGGAATTGATAAAATTGCGCTTAATAAATGAAATTAATTGTGTTTTGTTAGCGGATAGTATTGTGATGATGTTTCGTCAATTTGTCGCAAACTGGGACTATCAGTTCTACAGTCCCACTTGGAGATAAATTTGGCGATTTTTTAAATTATCGCTAAATTGACGAAAATGTCGTCAAACCTTCCATGGAGATAGCATTATTCAGACGATATGATTTCCGTCAATTCATTTGAAGCAAATGATATCATGTCGCTTAGCAACGGATCCAATGTGTTATGTGCCATACGATTTTTATTAAATCTTTTCCGATTTGAATAATAAAGATATGTATATAAAATAAATTTCATTGACATTGCATTTTTGACTGGATAATATCAATTACGATATTCAGGTTTAAAGATTATTATCATTGATATTTTCGGAGACTGTGGATTCAGGGATTATTGATATTTTCAAGTTATTATGCCATTGTTTATTTATGACGAAAATTGTTGAAACTAATATATAGTACGTTGTAGGAGTAATCTTCTACAAATGCACGGATATATCTTCTAATCTACGAGAATATAAGTAGTACAGGTATATTGGCATATATTTTGATATATATTGGCATATATTGGAATCAATTACGACCTTCTGGTATAAAGATTACGGGGATTATTGATATTTTCAATTTATTACGTCATCTCTTTTATTTTGGCAAATATTTTTGAGACTCATATTGTAATACGGGTAATCTTCTACTAACACACTGGCATATTTTCTAATCTGCGACAATATAAGTAGTACGGGGTTGCATATATTGATTCAATTCCTTTTTTTTTTGTAAATTTGCTTACAAAAGGGGCCAGGATGTTTTATTTTTCAGATCTGTCCGTGAAGATAATTTTGCATAGTGAGAGCAGATATTCTTAAACTTCTCTTTAGGAGCAATAAATTTAATATTTTAACAGAATTTGCACATGATTGCAAATTATAAGTTTCTTTATATTATATATTCCGTACGAAGAACGGGTATGCTGCTAGTTAATAATAAGAATAAATGTTGTAATTAAATAATTGGGTATGTTATGTTGTTAATAAATGTGTTATTGTTAAAGTTAAAATGGTGCAGTCAGTTTAGTACTATATTAATTAATATTCATTTACAGAACTCACGCAAAAGATAAATAATTGGGGGGTTAATAGCGGCACAGATCGCAATGTACAGTTAATAATGAGTTTCACTATGTACAATTTACGGCCATGTTAAGATACAGCATATAATAATAAGAATTAATCTAAAAGTTTAACTTTAAGTATATTTTTGTTATTCACTGCACCACAATAAGTAAACAAATTCAAGTATGTATTTGATTTTTAAAATTTAACATGATTTTTCCAAACAAAAAATAGAACTCACAGACGATTTTTTCTTCCCTTTAACTCTAATTTAGCCGTTTCAAATGTTTATAGTAGAATAATTTTATAAAACTGAAGAATGAAATGCAGACGATTTATTTTTTAATTTACGTATTTATTCCCAGTATTATTTCTATTCAATACAACTAAACTTTTTTATATTATACCAAAATAAAGAAGATTAGAAATCATTCAGTGAATCGTCCGTATGTTTAGTTCTGAATTGACGAATTAAGAACACGTAACTGGTTGTGCATTATGGTATTTTTAACAAATAACGAGCATTTCGAATTAACAATGATTTATGTTTTGTGTAACAAAAATACTGCAGAAACTGCTCGAGATTTTGGACGACGATATCCAAACTGCCTGAAATTTCAGGTACATTTGTTTATCGGATGATGAGAAGATTAAGAATTACCGGTTCATTTCATCCAAGATCTGGCCCTGGAAGAAATCGTTTGTACATGGAGGGCCAAGAAACTGACATCATCCCATATTTTTCTTTCAACCCATGAACAAGCATTCGAAAAGCAAACGAAACTTTGGGGTTACCTAGGATGTCAATTGTTAGAACACTTGGAAAATATCATTGGCATTTTGTATTCATTGACTTCAAGCATTTCATCCCTCCGATTTTGACCGGCGTGTAGCATTCTACAACTGGTTGTTAATCCAAGATATCAATTCGAACCTTGTTAAGAACATTATGTGGACTGATGAATGTTTGTTTACGGAAGATGGAGCAATCAATACTCACACAGATCATTATTGGGATAATACGAAACCATTTTTTGTCCGTGAAATACATCACCAGAGAAAGTTTTCTATGTCTGTATGGTGCGGAATTTGGAATGGAATACTGATTGATAATGTGTGCTATGGACCGTACCCTCCTTAACTCTTGCAGCTAAAAAATACATGCAGCTTATTTTAAACGGTACTATAACGGATTTTATGGAGACGACATCATTATCGCTAAAAAACATGTATTATCAACAAGATGACGCCTACACCCCAGGTTATAATTATGACAAACTGGCTCAACGAAAACTTCGATAAACAGTGGATAGGTTTGAAAGGAGTCACAGATGCTCCCCCCCTGATTTAACCCCTCTCGATTTTTACTTATGAGGTCGTCTTCGAACACTAGTTTATAATACTCGCACAGTAAATGCAATTGACCTTAAACAAAGATAATTGATTCTTGCAACGGTATTAGTGGTGAAGAACTCCAAAATATTTGCAGAAGCATTATTCAGTTATGTATGTTGAAGCAAAACATTTTTAGAATGCTTTGTGAATTGCGTTTTGTGAATTGTATTTCTAGTATTTGTGACGAAATTGTCCCTTTATGTCAGTGGTCTTCTATCAATGTATGCATATTTTGATTATGTGCCCCAACAGCTTAGTGAGTAGCACTGCTTTATACGATCTCTGCTTGTGTAATGCTTTATTTAGATGTATTTGTGATGCAACATTTTGATACATATTAACGTATTTTTAATCTAAACAATTCCCATCTTCAATTTGTTTATGATCTCTATTTTCACTGATGAAACAGCCTTTCACATGGTACGGAAAATTGGCATAAGTCAGATTTTTTTCCTATATCATAATTCAGCTGATTTTAAAGATATAGATATGCGGTTTTCTTTTAATGATCTTAAAAATAAAAATTTTCTGATTGACCAAATTTGTCTAAGGGGGTCGTATAAAAATTTAAAAAGTGTAACTTTTTGAAAATTAATGGGAGGACTCTTTCATTAACATAGTCTTATTCCCTACCTTACTTTCAAACTTTTGCAATTTACATTGCCCACTTATCTCCAACAGATAAAGAATTAAAACGCGTTTCAATTTTTTGGCTTCCTGCTTCTTCTTTGACACCCTGTATATATATATATTGCCAAAAAAAAAACGAAGCACACCTAAAAAATAATCCGATCATCTCGAAATTTCGCATGCAAATTCCTTTATACCAAGTATGTAAATAAATAAATTTGCAAGGCCAATGAGTGTTAACTTCGGTCAAAGTGCGCGTTTCTACTACGAAACTAGCATCCTATAAAACAAGTTAAAAATATGAACAATTTATCTTTGCTCATTATCCGCGTTGCAGTTCCATGGAGACACTAGCAATAATGCCGTTATGACGTTGCCGAAGACCTTATAAGCAATTAGACGAGTTCGAACGTGGTATTATAGTCGGGATGCGTGAAGCTGGCTGGTTATACCTAGCAATAGGTCGCCACCTGCACCGACCAGACACTGATGTGCAAAGGTGCTGGCAGCAATGGTTGATGCAAGGAACTCGTAGGCGGAATGAAGGCTCTGGAAGGCCAAGAGGCACGAATGCGAGACAAGATCAGATGATTGTGTGACAGGCCCGAACTATCCCAACGGCGTCATTGTCCGTCATACAACTTTCTACAGCCTCTTATATACCACCCGTTCTATCTTCCACCATCTCACTGCGCTTGGCTGAGATGGAGTTATGCTCAAAGCGGCCTTTAAGACGTTTGCCCATAACCCCACAACATCAATAGATTCGCTTGGAGTGGTGTCATAGCCCAGCATCATGGGTACCAGCAGACTGGCATCGCATAGTGTTCAGCGATGAATCACGCTTCAGTCTTTCAGCAGATGACCATCGGGTACATATGTGGAGGCGCCAGGGTCAGCGGCCCCAACCAGCCTTTGTTTTACACAGGCACACAGCTATTACCCCTGGTGTTATGGTATGGGGGTGCTTACGACAGAAGATCGCCTTTAGACATCCTGCGTACAACTTTAACAGCTCAATGATATGTTGATGAAATCCTGTGGCCGTTTGCGTTACCCTTCATGGCACGTTATTCTGGGTCCATTTTCAACAAGAAAATGCCACGCCACATACGCTTTGTATATCTGCGGACTGTCTCCGTTCTGTTGATACTATTCCTTGGTCAGCAAGATCAACAGACCTTTCGCCAATCGAGCATATATGGGACATGCTAGGCCGCCAGATTCGGGCACCCCTAAATGTAGCATATCTGGAGCAATAATTGAGGAATGCCTGGCAGAATGTATGGCAGGATTACATTAGGAAACTTTATCACTCCTTACCTAGAGGTATACAAACATGCATTGCCGCCAAGGGGGGTTTCACCAATTACTGATTAGAAATTCAATGTGCAATTGCTAACCTGCGGCCATGATTTTGAAATTATTTCATTACCTGTGTATGGGCTGTACGCATATTTAATTTCAATAAAAACAGTCACTTTCTTCATGGTGCTTCGTTTTTTCTTTTGTTTTTGTGTTTTTTTCTTTTGTTTTGTTTGGAAACACTCGCGGTGCCTCTGTCTTCCCGAAGCATCTCTCCGTCCGATGAAATCAATGAAACATCCCGAAGTAAAAAGACCAAGAAGCTCAAAAGGGCCCAAGATATGAAAATAAACCAAACCTTTCCGCACAGCAAAATGCTCGAAGACCACGAGAAACGTCATGTAAAAATAATGGACCGATATACAATCATCATGCAATACCGTTTCTTTCCTTCTTTAAGACCAAGCGTACATAGTGCCTTAGATATCGAAGTGGATAATGGCACCTTGCTGCTTCTTGGAGTAATTTATGAATAAAGTGTTGCAGATCTTCTTTTTCTGTATTGAGACGTCTATATCGATTTAAATGATTAATTATTACATTTCAGAATATACCACTACATAAATTGGATTTCCAGTCTATTATAAAATTAACATCGACATCAAAGTTGTCTCGTTTGTCATAAAGTTTAAAACATATTTTGTCATTTTCATTATAGTAAATACTTATATCCAGGAAGTTAACTATTCCCATATTTGTATATTGAGTTTCTATAAGTTCCAAGCATTTAGGGTAAAACCCAAATTCAATATGATTATCTTGATCTGTTTGTCCAATTATCACATCGTCAACATAGCGGTATAATGATAATTCATGAACCAAATGAGTACCTTGTTCGTACTTGTTCAATATTACTATTAAGATTACTTATAGATATCTTAAGACTAACGGAAGACAATATTTCAATTATAATGATATCGGCTGAAAATTAAACGATTACTCAGATTTGAAGTGCAGCTATGATGGGGAGATCAACAATAACAAAGATATTGACGCCACCCACGTACACGTTATAACTGCAAAATTGGAAATGATTGATAATAATGATGTCAAGCTACTGTTAAAATAAGGAACAAAATTCCGTACTCAAATGAATTACAGAAGTGCTTTTATTTTTTCTAAAGACGTGGATGGTTTTATATACAAAATGGCGGTGAAATACAGTTACCCCATTAAGACTTTCAACGAATGGAGAAACGCAGTAATAAAAGGTTTCGAAATGCACCATCATCCAGATTCACATAGCACATTTCAAGACAATAAGGCAATAAGACTTTGAGGGAAATTTGAGATCAAGACAATAAGACTTTGAGGGGAAAATTTGCAATAACTTACATGGATAAAGTGCCATCGAATTACGTATTTGTCTGTAAAAAATACTACGTAGACACTTTACGCAACAGTTATGAAAATGAAAGTATGTATCAAAGAATCAAAACCACCGAAAAAACAATGGAAAACCGTATCAAGGCACTTTATAGAAGAATAGGACATGATTTAAAAAAATAAGATTTCCCTATTTTGTACTAATTCCAAAAATGCACAAAAAACCGATCAAATTCAGACCTGTAACAGTGGGATACGGATCGTACCTTACAGTGGCTAATACCAAGTTGCTTACTATTCTGACTCACTTATTAAAGGAAATTAAAAAAGAAGGGACCTGCACGGTGTCAAATTCTTATGAATTAATTGATAAATTAAGTAGAATACATGAGAAAATGTTTTTTAGATGTTTCGATTTTAAAGACCTCTTTAATCACTTAAAAGATTTATTTGACATTCTAATGGAGCTTCATGAACATTACAATCTCCACTCTACCATCTCAGTTAACAAATATAAAAAGCTGATAAATATTGTCTTGTTTGAAAATATTCTACACAACCGAGAGGGGTTTTATCGCCAAATACAGGGTATCCCCATGGGTGGGGGATGCTCCATCATTCTTACGGATATTTACTTGAAAAAGTGCGAACAAAGTACTCATTTGGTTAATGAATTACCATTCTACCGCTATGTTGACGATGTGATAATTGAACAAACAGATCAACATAACCATATTGAATTTGGGTTTTACCCTAAATGCCTGGAACTTATAGTAACTCAATATACAAATATGGGAATACTTAACTTCCTGGATACAAGTATTTACTATAATGAAAATGACAAAATATGTTTTAAACTTTATGACAAACGAGACAACTTTGATTTCGATGTTAATTTTATAATAGAATGGAAATCCAATTTAAGTAATGGTATATTCAGAAATGTAATAACTAATCATTTAAATCGATATAGACGTCTCAATACAGAAAAAGAAGAACTGCAATACTGTTAAATTACTCCAAGAAGCTCAAGGTGCCATTATCCACTTTGATATCTAAGGCACTATGTACGCTTGGTCTTAAAGAAGGAAAGAAACGGTATTGCATGATGCTTGTATATCGGTGCAGTATCTTTACATGACGTTTCTCGTGGTCTTCGAGCATTTTGCTGTGGGGAAAGGTTTGGTTTATTTTCATATCTTGAGCCCTTTTATGCTTCTTGGTATTTTTACTTCGGTATGTTTCATTGATTTTATCGGACGGAGAGATGCTTCGGGAAGACAAAGGCACCGGGAGTGTTTCCTGGGAATAAAATCGCTTTAACCGGGTACGGGGGGTCACAATCCCCCCGGCCTTTTTACTGTCACTCCTATAAACACTCTTCCTTCTTTTCCCCTTTTTTCCCCCTTCCTTTCTGCCCGCCCCCTTTTTTAAATCTGTTTTTGTAGTTACTATAATATATATGGTTAACATGAAAGTGCGGCATTGGCCTTAATATTTTGCAGTATTTAGCAGTGTTATGATAATGTATTTTGTGTATAGTACTTTTCAGATATTTTTCTAATATATATATATATATATATATATATATATATATATTAATCCATGCATGAGTTGCACCATCATCATGTTTGCATTATTTTCGTACTAAGGGTAATGACCAGAGAAGAATCAGAAGGGTAATGAATGAATTCACTATGTAACTAACAGTCAAGTGTATTAAATATTTGCAAAAAAAAATACCAGTCCAAAAGTTAAAAGTTAAACCTTGAGCTAACCAAAATTACAAATGCGATTTCTAGCTATAGAAAATTGCTATATTCCTTAAATGAGAGGTACAAACCCAGAGATGAAAGTTGTCATAGTAAAAATTAAAAAATAGTAATAGATTTTTAATTATTTGCAATTAACAATCCCCTTTTTACACCATTTGCTTTAAAATATGTTTGTGGCTCAAAGACTATAGACGGTACGATGAAATGATTGAAATGTCGCCAGGCAAGAAAATGCGGAAATGTAATTTAAATTAAAATTCTAATTATCTGTTTTTATATTCTTCAAATTAGATATATGACTATTTATATTAATAAACTCAAAGGTTGCTTAAAACCATGCGATTCTGAGTAAATTTGAGTTAGTCAGTATTAGTTTTTGAGAAAACTTTTTTTGAATGCAGAATTTATAGTTAAGCACTTCAATTGAGGAAAGTTTAAATTCAACATACGAAAAGTGGTGAAGAAAGTTTATTTTTCTAATATATGTTTTGATTTATAATCCCGTAACTTTTTTTCAAAAAAGCTAATTAAATGATTGATAGTTAATTTATTTCTGTAGTGCGGCGCAGCTGCTTACATACTAGTCTGTATCCTGGTCACTGTCTATTGCGTATAGCTCCAGTTCAATCAATTGCAACTATACAATCAACGATCATTAGCCACGTCCTGACAACGTAGCGCGCGTGTATGTACTATGGAAAGTACATATCTGTATTTTTAATTCTATCTATCCAAGTTCATCAATCTAGGTATCTTTTGTAAGTGCTAGAAAGTTCCTATTAAAAGGTTACCGTCAAAAATGTGACAAAAGACGAACCACTACCTGCGGCCATTTCAACAAGACTAATTCCTGTAATTGCTTTCCTACAAATTAAAATTGCTAGATTGTGAAGAAAGTCATGTGTTAGACACGACCGATTTTTAAAAATTTGTCGGTTAATTTTATTAGTTAAAGAAATATTTAGAGCGAGACATGTACATGGATCACAAAATAAAAGCAAAATATAGTCCGCAGGTTGGCAAATAAATACCTATTATGTCAAATTTCACATATTTCCTATATGTAACAAAACTGCGACTTTAGCTTTCTCCAGTCAATTATAAAAGCGAGTACATAATCCCTATAATACAGTGCTTACAATGTATTCTAGGAACTGTACGACGAGTATGTGTTGTGCGCACAAAGAGCTTGCGCAGTATAGATGGATTCATCTACAAACTCATATGGAGGAGGGAATGAGCAGCTTCAGTTGGACCGTGGTGAAGTCTGGAGCACCCTGGACAAGTCCATGGGTTTAAACATGTAAACATTAGTGGTAATGAGGTTGCGGATAGATTGGCCAAAGAGGGCAGTGAGGACAAAACGGCCACTGGTTCTTCGCTTACTTATCACGAACTGTACTCAAATGCAAGATCTAAATTAAATTTAATTTGGCGTACTCCACCTGCGCGCCAATGGTACACCGGAACATCCCCTGGCGCTCGTCTGGAAATTAAATGTGATCGTGGCTCCCAGACTGCACTTGCTAGACTTAAAAGTGGCCACCTTAAGTGTCTTTCTTTTGAACGTGGTGGAAAAATCCATCCCACTTGTAATAAATGCTGTGACCATCCGGCCTCCCCGGAGCACATATTGAGTTGCGTCGGACTTTCCAAGGAGGACTTGACATCTGCCCCCCTTTTAGTTATTGATTTTCTGGCGGTCAACAACCTACTGGAGTTGATCTGACTTATGTCAGATCTGTTAAAGAGGATAACAACAACAACAACAACAGATGGATTCATACTTTCCTTAAGTCCTATTTTCACTTGTGGCTACTCTCGAAAGAGTATCGAGCATGGAGTTAGAAAGGAGGAGATAAAACTCCTATGGATGAAACGCTTGAAAATGCCATAATGCTTTGAGAATAGGTGCCGCTAGTGTTTGTAAAGTAGTTGCTATTGTTAGTTGATACTATAGAAAGGCGTAGTATTTAGTATATGTATTTTTAATAGTTTTTAAATTAAGGATTTCTTAATTATGAGTATAATTAACCAGTATTTTTTCATAGTTGTAGGATAGAGTACAGAATATGTGGAAATAAAAATGAATTGGAAAGTAAAATAATTTTAAATACGTAGGAATATTCTTTATTGCTTCAGTTATTTTTTGCGTTGTACTAATAATTAATTTTTACAAAATTGACAGTTTAAATAAATATTTTAGATTTTTCGCCATAGAAATGCATACAATACAGGACTACTTATTTTATCCCAGCGCCACCTGAATTATTGTCTCAAACGATATTGACGTTTTCTTAATATGAAGATTTGGCTCCTTACTTTTACCTCCAGGGTATTGAGAATGCTTAATAAACACTTGAGGTAGCCGGACATTTTACCGTTTAAGGAAGATGATGTTAAAACTGATTTAATGTTATAGAAAATTAAAGTAAGGAAAAAATTGACCTCTAATGGAAAATTTAAACTGATTAGAAATGCGAATATTTCGGCTAAACGTAAAAATATATCATTTTTGTTTATAAAATTCACATCAAAATTATGTGTTTTTATGTTTTGAAACAGTGGCCTCAAACTACTTAATTGCAACCTCACACTAAGGGGCCATGGTTCCAGCAAGTGAAGCGAAGCTTTCGGTGGGGATTGGTTAGTGACAACGAGTATGGTGTAGAAATAAAATATTACGTTTATCTTATGACTTAAACAATAAACTTGGCTGAAACTATCCATAAATTGAGGTGAAAACATGAACTAACTTTAACTTCATTTAATTTACTATTTAAATTACATAACACATTATTTCACAACTGCTCTTCATAACTTTGTATACATTTACACTTAGTATTAGCCTCCAGATTATTTATTATAGCAAAAGACGAAACTTATTCTGTACATATTTCTAAAATTCACAACTAAAAACTTTGATTACAGGACTCGTCTAAGAATATTTTACGAACAAAATATTGCAAGACGTCAATTTCTCAATGTGTTCTTCACATCTTCCTGTTTAGCCCCAAAGTGTGTATTCAAAGTTTTGTCACTAACCTTCGATGGCCTTCTTTGTCACCTATCTTAATGGAAAATCCAATATGATCTTAACTTCGCGGGATTTCAACTGGACATTTTAGATCCGACTCGGGGCGTTTTAATCCAACTCGTATCTCAGAAATTCAATGCCATAGGGGAATCAATTCTGAAGAGAACAGGGAAAAATCGCCATAAAAATATTTATTGAATACTTAAAACAATATTTACAGTTGAATAGGCATTGTATTGTTTTCATTGGTGGCAAACATTCTGCTATACTATTGTTTGACAAAAATGTTTTCTTTGAAATACATATTTTTTAGAATTTGCTATAGATAGAGATTAGATGAGCATCATCGATTTCTGGAGGAGGTAAGAGGTTGACTAAGGATTTTCATTCCCGTTTTTTTCCATTTACGATTAAAAATTTTTTATTTTATTCGAAACAGCCATTTCTCAAGACTGGCTATAGATAGATCGCAGATGATAACTGATATAAATTTATCAATGATCAAATTCTATTTAATGATCAAATTCTGGAGGAGGTTAAGTGATTTACTAAGGATTTTCACTTTCGGTTCTTTCTTTAATTTCGATTCAAAAAATTTCTTGAAACATATATTTCTCGAAATTGACTATAGATAGGGCTTATATGATAATTGATATAATTTCCGTATCAAATTCCAAAAGGGGTAGAGGGTTCAAAAATATTTCCGTTTCCTATTTTTTCACTTCCGGTTTATGAAATTCCTTTAAACATCTATTTC